>CABFWB010000618.1:31034-53212 GCA_902151455.1 Timema bartmani | reverse complement strand
TATATATATATATATATATATATATATATATATATATATATATATATATATACATATATATATTTAAACTATAATTAATACAACATTAATAAAATCACTGTTCATAAGCACTGATCAATTATATCATATTTAATTTGAACTAATGTGATAAACAGTACATACAGACGATGATTTGTATTGAACAATGAAAACATTTATTAAAATAAATAAATATATTTAACTATTTTACACTTATTTTTATTAATTAATTAGACTAATTAAATCGTATTTAACTATTAATAAAAAGCATATTGATAGTAAAATTTGTAAGTTAATGCTGACAAGATATTCTAGCTACACTCTTAAATAAAAAATACTGTAAACTATTTGATAAATTGATTATTTAGGTAAACTTTTTAAATAAATTTTAAAAAGTCACTTTAATGTTATATTTTAAATATATATTAATGATTCAATGTCCGACTAATCACTGTGAAAGAATAACCCCAATTCCACTATTAATAGTTTTTTTTCTATTTGAAACATCGAATTGTAACCTTTGATTCAATAGACGGATCCGCTACCAACTCGGTCAAGATGTTGGTCTAAATACCAACTCCTATGGTATATGTTGTATAATAAATTATTTGCCTTATTTAAAAAAAGTTGTCAAATATACTATTTATATCGCTGGTCGTCTAACAATATACAACCAAATACTTCATAAATACGCATTTTATCATTATATTTTATTGAGAAATTCAAAAACCAAGATTTAAAAGCAATCTCGTAAAACTAATAAATCTGTTACTTAAACCGTTTTTGTTCAAAAGTATCAAGTGAGTTATGTTCTTCCAAAACCTAACCTGCCAATGTTCAACGCCTTTCCCCTGTTATTGATTAAAACATAAAATATATAGGACCAAATTCCGGATGTATGAAAACTTAGCCATAAAACTTCTGCGCGTTAAAAACTCCAGATGAAACGAGATTTTTACGCCCGAACTTATATTAAAAGTGTCCCTCCGTTGCGGTTTAGCCACGACATTGCAAGAATTTTACTTTTCACATTTTAAATTCTTGACTGCTCTAAGCCACACGTAATTTACATTTACTAAACTTTTTTTTAATTTTACAGAAATTAGTTTATAATATTTTGTTATTTTTACACACCCTTCGGGTAAAAAAAGTACGTTGATCGTAAAAAAAAATAGAACACGAGATTTTGATGGGTGTCACCGTTTCATGACCTTCTGAACCAGAAAAAATATTTTTTGCAATACCATCTGTCTGTATGTCTGTATGTCTGTTGCTGGGACTAGAGCCAAAATCATTTTACCGATAGGGCTAAAACTAGTTATCTAGGATTTCCATAAGGTTCTTCAAAGGGGTTTTTGGAATCATCCATCCACCATCGAAATCAAGGATAGTTTACTTGAGAGTGAAAAGAGAAAAAAAAATCAATCTTATCAAAATCTGCTGTAACAATCTTGATTAAATTTTCTATCTACGGCTTGTTTATCATTACAAACAAAATTGTGATTTTTATTTTCCCATGAAAACGACTTTAAGGGTATTTTACGCCAGAAATGTCCAATTTTGATCACATCTCCTTAAAACGCTTTGAGATCAGAAATAATTTATCATTTAAAAGTTGTAGTACCATAAAAAAAACTTTATTTTAAATATTGTTTTTATAAAACCAATAGTTTCTGAGATATTGGAAGATTATTTTTTTAATGGAGTGCTAAGAAAAATATTGTTATGCGCTTTGGGTGATCCACGATTCGACGAGTTTTGAGTAAATATCTCGGGTTTTAGCCAAATGATCGTGAATATGTGTTTGGTGCACCACCGTACCATGTATTTATATTTTGTATTATAGATTAAAATGTATAGTTATTAAACATATAATTATAACACACATCTCGATATTAAATAATGTAGAGACTATTTTAAAGCAAAAAACAATGATATCTTGATCTCTTAACAAAATCTAACGAGCTTGTTCTTGAGTAAATTTTGAGACTAACGTTTAAAAATAGCCAGCGATGTTTAAATGGAATTTTAGAGACATGTGCTACTTGGCTTTCTTGCTTTCTTTTTTCTTTGCACGTCCTATTAACTTAAAACCTCTGTGGGATATTCATCAATCTACACTATTGGTATGAGTAAGGTAGAATTCAAAAGAAATGTATCCCCACTTATGTGTAAAAATATTGGGAGACCATTTAGGAGAAATGAACTTCAGTCCACTCTACTGATATTCGAACTCCGATCTTTTATTCACCAGCTATCTACTCTATTTCGAGAGCAAAGTGCTAGAACGTGCGGGCGCTGATGAGAGTGTTTTGGTATTTTAAACTCTTCAATTACTAAATAATGTTGTTTAGTATTTGTAATATCGTATAGGTCTACAAGTAGCTCAACCATTTCACAACATAACTATTATTTTAGCCGGTTTGCAACATTTTTTTCTATTAGTGCGAAGTAATCGATATACTAGTTAATAACTCACCCATCTAACAACATTTCTCCTCTGTTCTTGACCCAGTAGTTGGTATATTAGCTAATAACTCACCCATCTAACAACATCTCTCCTCTGTTATTGACCCAGTAGTTGATATATTAGCTAATAACTCACCCATCTAACAACATCTCTCCTCTGTTATTGACCCAGTAGTTGATATATTAGTTAATAACTCACCCATCTAACAACATCTCTCCTCTGTTCTTGACCCAGTAGTTGATTGTGTTGGGGAAAGCCTCCACATAGCACTCCAGCTGCACATCTGTTCCTAGTGGAGCGCCCAACAGCTGGTTTGGAACTTTGATTACGGGTGCAACTACAGATTAAAAAATACGTATCAATATCATTTATAGTTCTGGTTTAATTAATGATAAATAACAGTGCTATGATATTAGATAAAATGTTTATTAAAATAGATGTAACTAATCAATACCTATTTTAATGTTTACAAGGAAACAAATTAATTTGTTTAATCCTATTAGAGTGTTTAATTAATTTTTATGTTTATAGTAATAGATCTTAAGCTGGTTAAAACCTTTTTAATTTGTTATAATCATTTTAAAAAGGAAATAATGAAACAAAAAAGACTACCTCTAAAGTCTAGTGGTCAGTTCCTAGCTATAGATCAATATGTCCTAGGTTTGATCCCCGGCACTTCCAGTTTCTTCTGTGAAGGAGTGGATTTGGAAATTTGTATAACTCTGCCTTGTGAGGACAAATGAGGAGCTACTTGAATTAATAAGTAGCAGCTACGGTCTATAAAACTGAGATTAACGGCTGGAGGGTTCATTGTGCTGACCACTTGACACCCTCTTTCCGCAAATGTTGGCACTATCATCGCTAATAGCGGTGCCCACTCGGTCAGTATAACTCGATTTTGGGCTTACGTTATGGAGTTTTTTTCATACGATTAAATTATTTTTAACTGGTTGTAATATAAAGATCCATCGGTGCCAGTGAAAAAAATACACTTTGCAGGCATTTTTAATAATTAATGTTTATATAACTTTAGATAAATCTTCTGATTTACTACGTCATATATAAGATTAATTCTGTCTTATTTACGGATGATTGTTCATGCCCGAGAATGTTCCATCAACGTCGTCTTTTATTAACCCAATATAAAGGAACGAGTCATCATCACAACAGTTTAGCATTAATGACTTACGAGAATGATGGTGACGACTTACAGTTGACGTTAAGAGTAATCCTCTTGCTAACCGCTGGAGGGACGTCGTTGGAAGCGATACACAAGTAGGCTCCCATCTGTCTACGGTCTAATTTCATGAGACTCAAGATTTCTCCACTGAACGTATCAACTGGAATGAAAACATAAACAAAAAAAAAACTTTCATTTGAGATATGGTTTTCATCAACAGTAGACTTATGAAAACTAAAGAAGCCAATTTTCATTTATACATGATGCACACACAAAAAACAAGGAGAAAATTTCATAAAAACTTGTGTCCCATTTGACCTAGTTTCAATGTTATAGCTTATAATCATGTTTGTACTCCAATAATGTGGACCTGCTTAACATTGTAGAAACCCACTTCATTGGCCGCATAGTCTAAGGCGCTACTTTCACAGTAGACTAGACTGCCGATGACAGGGAGATCAAGGTTTGAATCTCGTTCGGGTGTACTAAGATTTTTTCCATAATGGTTTTACACTCTCCCTCCACAAAAATGAGGGTTCACTTCCTTTAAATATAACCTTTTTTAATCCCTAAAACTATTAGCGTAATTAGTACAAAAGTGTTTAACTTGAATGGGTAGTAATACTCGGTTCTAAAGGGAAAAAATTGTAGGAAGTCAAATAAATTGAAAAATGACATCTTGACACGGGAATCGAACCCAGGACCTTTAACTTAACGTGTCAATACTCTATCACTGAGCTATTCAGGGATCGTCCCGTGCCCAGGTTCAGTCTTCACTCATATTTTTAAGGCAATATTTATAATAAATTGTATTTTTTGTTGGTTGAATCAAATTTTACTCCCATAAAAAGTTTTTTAATCTCCTAAAAGTATTATGAAATATGCATTCACACACGCTTTCACAAAACAGTTAACGTTATAAATATATATTTATACCTATTTCTTACTAAACAAATGTATAGTAAAATTCAATCATGACCGCCTATTTAATTAAATATTTATATTTGAATCCTCAGCTATTTCAAATCTGCCACCGAGGTTTTCTCTTTAATTTTCCTCCAGAATACTGTGAGAGTCACATCTTCAGCGAGCGTGGGCCACCATTTTATTAACACTCCTCTTGTATAAAAAATATGCATAATACATAAAGTCTGTTCAGCGTAGGAAGTTTTCTGAAAGGCCTTTTTCCCTACCAGAAAGCTATGATATAGTAGGATTTTGGTAGGAAAAAAGACCTTTCAGAGAGTAATTCCTACCATGAATGGAGTATACATTATATTACAAGAAATTCAAGACAGGTTTTATTGTTTTGTTTTTATAATATTTTCAAAATGTATTAAAATAAGTATTTGGTTCGGATCCTATATATTTTCACAAATATAATCCCAATATATGTTAAAAAAAAATGACCTTTGCATCCAATAATCAAACTAGTGACAATGATGAACTATTCCAAATGTCCTGGATTCGAATCCCGTGATTGGGTGTAATTTTTTTAAACATGCTCTTTAAATGTTCAGGACTTAAAACTCAAGTTTTCGAAACAACAATCAATCAGTAAACGAAACCACATTCAAATTTAATTATAAATATAATTTATGTTTTTAATTTTATGTGCGTGCGTATTATTAAAAGCAGTTTTCCCTTAAACCAAAGTATAAATTAATCACCATAAAATAGTTTCAAATTATTATTTTTTAAATCTCGTCCAGGATGGAGGTAAGAACATTAAATATTTAAATTTCAAACCCCACTCTCCAAAACATTCCGGTTCTAGATATAACTCTTAAAAAAAAATGCTTCGGAGAGATTTAATAAACATATTACGACAAGGAGTAAGTAAACTTGAGAATCGATTCTGCCAACTGAATCTATCCTAAATTCCCCCGAGGAGAAGGAAACTGTCGAACTTGGTCGTCCATTATTAGCAGCAACGAAATGCACAAACGTGTGAGTGAGAGAGAGGGAGAGAGAGACGGATAGAAGAAAGAGCGAGAGGAAGAAAAGACGACCCAGCTAAATTAATTGACCTACCCCGTTTCGGCAATAGATGGCAGGGGCGCGCTATTCCATCACCTGACGTACAACGCTCGCAGCGGCAGTTCAGCAATCTAAAGTATTTTTATGATTACTATTTTGTTTGTTTGTTTGTTTGTTTGAATAAACCGATTTATCACACATAGACCGTGCATGGATGGGATCTGTTCGTATGCAGGACGCAACTCGCATCCATGGGTGTGACGTTAATAAGTGGAGAGCCCTACGAGAAAATTTAATTTAAAGCATTTTATTAAGTTATGTTATTTTAAGCATTTAATTGTTTTACATTACCAAGTTAAGTGAACTGCTTTCAATATATTAAAGGTTTCTATTCATCACAGATAAATCATCTACTAAAATTAATACAAAGTATACTTTAAATTATTATTTTACACCTGGTTGATTTTCAACCACTTTTAAAATTAATTCGATACTATTCCTGTTAGACTATTGTTTTTATTTACGTTATACAAAATATAATATATCATGTTTAAAATTCTATATACTGTGACGTCATCAAAGGCAAGAGTTCTCGGAGTTACATCACGTGCTAGCTTTGATGTGCATACTGGTAATAGTACCCTATGTATATTGTTAAAGCTGGTGCCGTAGCTTGGAAACGAAGATCTCAGTTGTTTGATCTGCCACCAGGGGTGTTTTGGTTGTCTTAACAACAATCGTAGAGTTACAATTAACTAACAGTGAAGCGCATAAAACAAATTCCACACCTTTGTAACAACTCTATTATAACAGTATTCAGATGAACATAATTAATTACTTAAATCCTATTAACAAATTAAAATGAAGTAATTACCGAAGGAATGATTAATTAACGGCATTAATCTACTTAAGTCACGGTTCATGCGGGGAGATGCCAATGAGAATGTTAATATAACTTAAGCTTAATTAGCCAAACCCTGGTGACCGTGGAAATTAATCCTCTTTCGATAAAAAGAATCCCCCCCGGTACTAGCCAGAAATCGAACCTGGGACCTCTGGGCCCTGCAAACAGCGGTTCTGAACACTACACTGCAAGGCCTGTTAGCAAATCCGATCCACTGTAGGTATTTCCACTTTTGAAGATTTTTAACCATCCACCATAAAAGTTTTTTGCTTCTCTTTCTTTATTAATATGTGTAAAAATACTGTACATTGTGCAAATTCGCAGTCTGGTTGCTCGTTTCTGTCTTTCCGCGTGTGTTTATGTTCGTTTATGCTCACAATGTGTGTGCTCGTTAGGTGTACACGCGGCGTTACTATCTTCATTTTAAATGTGTTCAAGTGGGTCTTGAATTTTTTCAAACATTTTCAATTTAATTTTTTTTACTAAGAAAACTTGTTTAAAAATAAACAATGTAGATGACCTTCCTTAACCTTTTAGCTGTTACCAAAATATCTTTAACATATTTAGTGAGTCTAGTTAAGTGAAGAATGACAACCATGACACAGGGATCGAACCCGTGACCCAAGGCTTCCCTGTGAATCACATTTTTGTATTCCATTGTATTTATTCACCGGAGGAAGAACTACTACATAAAATTTCGGCACCATAGACTACTGGTGTCCACGATGTGTCAGGCGTCGGTCTCACCCCCACGTTGCAGAGGAAGCCTCTTCTGAGACTTTGAGTATCCGTATCTTCTGTTTAGAATCTAGATTAGATTCTAAACTCCTTTTCTATGTCCATAAAACATAGTTTCATGTATTAGAATGTTTTGCTTTATTTTCAATGTCGATCAGACATAGTGTATTGTGTAAGAGTGTCTGAGTTATTTTCTATGTTCATCAGACATGGTTTATTTAGTCGGAATGTCTGACGTTATTTTCTATGTCCATAAGACATAGTTTAAATACGAGGGTTCTATACTCTATATATGTATAGGACCAGGTGATTGAGTATACTGAGTCCATGAATTTTATTTCCTTTTCTAAGTCCTTAAGACCTTCGTTATATTTTTATGACACCCTAAACGGTATTATCTCGTTTAGAATTTCTTTATGGTTAGAATCAGATCATCTAACACTTCCTTCTTGGACCTAGTTAGGTCAGTGACTGGTTAAAGTCACGATTGCATCCTTGTTTGTGTAGGTATTTACGGTGTGCAACCTGTGGGAGCACTACTAGATTGAAGTAGTGGCCCGCGAGGATAGTGCTTTCTTTCGGCCCCTTCAGGCGCCATATTTATCTAAGTGCTCAAAGATAGTTTATATTAGCAATTGTATGCCCTAGTAATGGATAAATGTATAAAATTACTATTGATTGCTCTGGCAGTACTAATTAGGAAATGACCGGCCATAGTAAAAAAACTGTGTATATGCCTGATTGTTAGCCATCTATTATTTTTAAATGAAAGCTCCTCTTATAGGATATTATTCTTTGGTTTTTTCGTAACTCTCCATGAGGGTTAATACAAGCTAGCTAGTTTATATAATATTCTTCTTAGTAATTCTAAAAATATAGGATTTGATGCTACGTTTCTATTTTCAATTGTTTCACTATCTTTTATGATTATACCTCTCAGGTATTAGTCTGGTATTAGCCTGGCTATATTGTCTTTTTGTATATTGCCTAAAACTTAATTCCCCTTTTTACCATTGCCGAGTTGTGGCAGACGCTTCATCGTTCGAGTAAGAGCGAATATCCCTATTTCTAGAGATATTAAACTAAACGAAATTTTCTATCCAACTTCTGTTGGTTCCTTGTCTATAAAGTATTAATACCTACTCATCCAACCTCATGTTTTCTACCTCGATAACGGAACACAGTTATTGTTAATTAATTGAATTAAAATCTTGTCACTCAGATGTAATTCTATATCTTATTGTTTGCTTTTTAATACACGTATGTATTAATCTTATACATTTCAGTGGTACATTTTCCTTCCCTATCCTTCATCAAGTATAACTTATTTAATTATGTGCCAGCAATCGTTTCTTTTTCTACGTGATAGGAGAAGCAACGATTCAGCGCGTCTGGGATACATCATGCGTCGGCCAGTTGTAGAAGGATTACCCAGTCAGTACTAATGAACCGTCTCCCAAGGGACTCCCGAATGTACTAATCGTACATCCTTTCCGTGGAGGCTCTTTCCATGTCCCGATGAGATGAGGTAATACTAACCAAACCCTGGTGACCGATGGGGGTAATTCCCCTTTCGGGAAAAATACCCCTGGTATCAGCCGGGAAATTAACTCGGGACCTTAGGCTTGCAGGCAAGTGCACTGACCACTACACCATCGAGCCAGCAGGCTACTTTAAAAAAATATACACGTTCAAATGTATAGCCTTGTTTGAGTAAAAAAAAAAGATACAAAGTTGAACTATTGCCCAATATACGTTTTATTGACGTGAATACGTCTTTAAATTTGCTACCATACGGGGGCAATCCAAAAAACCTAATGACAACAAAATCGGGGGATACAGTTTGGTGTTGTAGTTTCGAATCTTTCCTCTACATCCAAAATTAAATTATACCACTGGATAGCTAAAGGATCAAAGAATTCATTACGATAAGCGAGAACAGTGACGCATCGCGCGCGGTGGAGGGGGAAGCGCCGCCATTTTGAGGTTATTTTGCTGCGTATCGAGATTTGCAATTAGTATAACTTTTGACTCGGAGAAGCTACGATGTTCGTTTAAGTTTTAATCGTCAGCTGTTACATAAACGTATTCACGTACAACACACGGCCGTGTCCATGACACAGCCACACCCCATTTTTTTTTTACCCGTTTCACTAAATAATACGACGGATGATTGAGTAAATAGCACCGTTTGACTCAATAAGATTATAAACGTTTGAATCTACAGCCCCGTTTGACTTTTAATAGATAATACATAACAAAACTCAGTACTTGTACTTGAGTGTACTGATAAGAAACATTTAGAACTAACGTCACAAAACGCGGCTGGATTAGAAAGGTTGGATCTGCACATCTCCGGATCCTAAAGCCTCCTCTTTCGCCCCATCACCCCTCCAAAAAAAATCACGAGTGAGTGGGAGAGTTAGATGTAAAGCCTTGTTCCCACGACCTGTTGTATGGTAAGTCACGAACGGCTCGTGGTTTGTAGATTCGTGAGATTGCGGTTCGTAGATTTACGAGCCTAACTATTCCCACGACTCGTGGTTTGCTCTATTCGTGTCTGTGGATGTGGCACGGTGCCCGTGCCACCACCAGCTCGTCTACAGACGAACCACAGGCCTTAGTATTTCAAGCATTTACCGACAATTCACGGTTAACGCCCGAGCCGTACCAAGCCAACGCGCATCTATCGGTCCCACGATCTGTGATAATGCAACTTACGGGTCGAATCCGTCTAAACACGCGCCGTGGGAACGCGCCTTAGGCGGTGGCCAGACTGGGCGAGCGAGCGACTAAAATATAAAATAGTAACACATTGGTTGTAATGAGAGGTGGCCAGACTGGAGCGCGCGAGCGAGTGACTGAGCGCGCACGCTTGAAAGATAGAACGCGCTCGACCCGGTGCAGTTTAGTTTACAGGCGCTAGGCAATATTATTGTATGTTGGTTCATTGAGTGCTAGAAAAACTTCTGATTTTAATATTTTTATTACTATCGATAAGTTTAGCACACTTGCTACTAACGGCCTAATTTAATTGGTAAGATCACAAACCATACCTATATGTATATATATGTAAAACTGATATCTTAAAATACTTCAATATTATCAAAATAGGCCTTTACAAAAAAGAATCTACCATTAGCGTGGAGAGAGGATGAGAAAACCACAACAATAAATTACTTGTTAAAACCCCCCTCAGTTCACTCAGCCAAGAGTTGGAGCCTCCTCGTCAACAACTAACGAGAGCTATCTGCTAATCACACTCTCGCCAGTCTGGCCCCCCAGTCGCTTGCGCGCTCGCTCGCACGCTTGTCAGTCTGGCCGAACCCTTAAGTGTGGTGATGTATCTCTCACCTTTGGTAACCTCTCTAAGACCCTTCTTGAGCAGCAGGGCCTCCCCATCTTCCCTCCTCCAAAGGATCCTCGGCAAGGGATGACCCGTGGCCCGGCACACCAAGGTAGCGTTCTCGCTCTCCTGTACGGTGATGTCAGAGCTGGTCTCCTCGTCCAGGATGTCGGGAGGAACTGGTGACAAACAGAACAAGTCGGTTCAGAGACCCTTAATATTGAGCCGGGGATCAAGATGGCGGGATTCAAAACCCGGACTATTGAGTATCAAGGTTCTCAGCACCCTCCCTTAACCCAGTCCATTATGGTGTGATGGAAGGGGACGTGAGCTTAGGCCACAATATTTTGAAGTTTTGATCACATATTCAACAGATACATTTAAAATAAAACTATGGTCGTCAGCCCGCAAGTGAGCTATACCGAACGATTGGCCACCATCTGTTGTCGAAGAGAATGCCAACTTCCGTGGATATAGGATGTCATGTAGCCAGCGCAATGAACCCGCCCACCGTTTATTCAATTCTTCTCGACCAAAACTGCCACTTAATTATTCAAGTAGCTTCTCATTTTTTTGTCTTCGCGGGGCTGAATTTACCCCGCTGCAGACCCACTGATTCACAGATAAATATGGAAGCGGCCGGGGATTGAATCCCCCAACCTCTGGATCTGTAGACAGAAATTCTGACCATTAGACCACAGAAATGGTCTCAGTAGACTCGTAAATTTGAAAAATGACATTTGAAATCCAATAACCTTGAATATTGACACAGAGTTTGTTCCAGGTTGGTCATTAATTTATTTACAGTAAGTGATTAAATAAACTTAATCTTATACCAAATTTTCAAAAAAACTATTGATATCCCACTAAAAACATTTATGTAAGAACGTGACAAGTTCTACAAAACTGTTCAGCCTCGAAAAGGAGTTGAGATATACATAGTTCCAAACTCAACTTAAAATGTCTTTCGAAACAACTTGTCACTTCTCTTAAGTATATCTGCGCATTTAGATAAATTTAAGAGAAATTACATTTGGAAATACATTTCAAATTGAACTGTGGCACTCTTTTAGATCTCACTTCTTTCCAAGGCTGAATAACTTAAGGATAGTTATTATACAGTAGAACATAGCACGTTGTTTTTTACAGAAATAATTTTGTTGGGATAATATTTACGAATTACATATAATCTTAAAGTGATAAATAAAATGTGATCCCGATAGTCAATTTAGTATACAGCTTTAATTAACTCCTGTTTATGAAAATAAAATAAAATGGCATGACGTCACTGTTGATGTCTTTTAACATTTATTTAGAAAGTTACATAAAAAAAACACATTGTGTTGACTACAATATTTAAATATTATAAGATATCACTTTTAACTTTGAGTATGTTAATCAATAAGATATATTTCATTCGACTTAATCCCCCTCACCTCCCTCTCCATTTTCCTAAATGAGTGTTTGGATTATCCGGAGTTTCGGACTACCGGGGTTCGGTATAACAGGGTTTTACTGTAGTAAGATATGTTTGTATTTTCTAAGAGTTTCGTGTCGAAGAAAGAGGATTTGGTAAACCAAGGTGGTCCACGGGATTCACAAAATCATGAACAGGGGAACGCCTGTTCCAAAAACTTCTAATGCAAAAGCGTTATCGCTGGTTTTTCTTAAAACTCAACAACTGCTAAGTAGGCAATTTGCAAACAAATATTATATCGCAGAACAAGAGATAAATTAGCAACTTGTACGGAGTGTACTTGCCATCATCCCCACCCTAACATCCGCTCTCGTGGGAAATGTTGAAAAGGGTTGAAACAGAGGGGCTTGGGGGTGGAGGGTCGAAGGGAGAGGAGCAGTTACAAACACCTGCACCAGCCCAACCCTCTTGTCTCTTCCACCACTCCCAGAACAAACCCCTCCGAAAACTACCCTTTCCTCGGCATAAAGACATCTTATATCGCCTTGCTGTTGCAGTTAAAACTTTATACAGCGTCGTATTAATCTTAGAGATTCCAGAGAAGCAGCGCCTACTATTACTATATCTGTTGCTTGCAGGTACCTTTAATATCTTCTTTTCTCTAAAAAAAAAAAAAAAAAAAACCNAAAAAAAAAAAAAGTCCTGATTTAAGACATCAGTTTACCATGGAGAAATTATGACGCTCATATAACAACGAATTCTTTAAAAAGCCTGGACTTAAGACGCAAACTTATAAAACATCAAAATGCTTATCTTAAACTATAAATCTTTTGTTTAATCTAGTTTGCCCGTTCCCTCTCCCCTTTTGCTATTTTTTAAGTTTCATTGGCGCAATGCACCGTGCTTTTTATATATTTTTTATATTAAAAACTCTATGTTTATTACGGGCTAGCAGGAGTACTCTTCGTTGCCCAGGGTAGCCACGCAATGAGCAATGATTTTCTTTGCTTCAAACAGATGGAAAATAAACATTATTTCTTCCGATCCAGTTTTCAAATAATAAAAAAAATATCAAAATTTCAGCTTTGAAGTGCAGAGGGGCTACTAGTTTTTAATGTCTAGATCTCTGCGTATGGTAGATATCGCAATGCTCATGACAGACAGACAGACAGACAAACAAACTCTTCATTTTATTAATACGAGAGATAGATAGATGAAGAGAGTAGCTTAGATTAAATCATCCAGAACTTACCTGTAAAGATGATGTAAAACAGCACCTTAGGCATAAATTGAAGTTTTAAACACAGATGCTGATTTTCCCGAGAGAAAAAGTTAAATATTTTGATAAAAACATTTGATAAAATTCTAGCTCTTTTTTGCGGTCAGCATTTTATAACATTTTATATATTTTTAGTATTATTTCAAAGGTATTATTATTATTATTATTATTATTATTATTCAGTTTACCATGGAGAAATTATGACGCTCATATAACAACGAATTCTTTAAAAAGCCTGGACTTAAGACGCAAACTTATAAAACATCAAAATGCTTATCTTAAACTATAAATCTTTTGTTTAATCTAGTTTGCCCGTTCCCTCTCCCCTTTTGCTATTTTTTAAGTTTCATTGGCGCAATGCACCGTGCTTTTTATATATTTTTTATATTAAAAACTCTATGTTTATTACGGGCTAGCAGGAGTACTCTTCGTTGCCCAGGGTAGCCACGCAATGAGCAATGATTTTCTTTGCTTCAAACAGATGGAAAATAAACATTATTTCTTCCGATCCAGTTTTCAAATAATAAAAAAAATATCAAAATTTCAGCTTTGAAGTGCAGAGGGGCTACTAGTTTTTAATGTCTAGATCTCTGCGTATGGTAGATATCGCAATGCTCATGACAGACAGACAGACAGACAAACAAACTCTTCATTTTATTAATACGAGAGATAGATAGATGAAGAGAGTAGCTTAGATTAAATCATCCAGAACTTACCTGTAAAGATGATGTAAAACAGCACCTTAGGCATAAATTGAAGTTTTAAACACAGATGCTGATTTTCCCGAGAGAAAAAGTTAAATATTTTGATAAAAACATTTGATAAAATTCTAGCTCTTTTTTGCGGTCAGCATTTTATAACATTTTATATATTTTTAGTATTATTTCAAAGGTATTATTATTATTATTATTATTATTATTGGTATTATTATTATTATTATTATTATTATTACTATGGGGTGGGTGGGGCCAATGCTCTAGATCTGGCCATTCGACCTTCTCTTACCTCTGCTCTCCTGGCGTATGGAGGAATTCATTTAAGAGGTGAGGACACCATTATCCCCAGATGGTAGGATTATACGAAAGAATGATGATAGTGAAAATCAATGGAGTACCTACAGTTTAACGTGGGTTCCGAACCACGGTTGGAGCCTGGCATTCCTCACATTCACAAGTTGTGATTAATACTCGTCTTGTAAGAGGTGCAGGAAGGGTTTGGTAATTAGATAAATCTGTAACGGGACTGGAATTTGAGCCCCGGACCCCCAGCACAGAGGTCTGACACCTTACCCCTAGACCACCCCATTACCTGGCCTACCATAATATTTTCCCCCATGAACCAGAGTACTCGAAGCATTTTACTCGAAGGGAAGGACCATTGGCGGTGGAAATCCTTATTGTTGTAAGATGAAGGAGGCAGTTAGCTGAATAAAGGATTTTCACAGGGTTTTCCCCTCTAATCCAAAAGAGAGTCCGGGGGCCCAGGGGATTCAAGAAATTTCTTTGTATATACATTGTTATACATCGTTATACATTGTATTGTACTATAACTAAATAAACGTCTTGCTGGCATCCCTCTTGAGGATACCTCAAACCTTTTTTGTGGAGGTTTTGGGGAGAGTGTGTCCCCACATTTGGTACTAATTAAACTAAGGTGTTAGGGATTAGGATGTTTGAATTTAGAGGAAGTGTACCGATATTTTCGTGAAGGGAGAGTGAAAGCCATTTAGGAAAAAACTCAGTACACCCGACCGGGATTTAACTCTGGTCTCCCCGTATACATCAGTCTAGTCTATTGTGATAATAACGCCTTAGACTATGCGGCCATCGAGGCGGGTTTTAGGGATAAAAATGTCAGTAAAACTAGGAGAGGGTAATCCATTACCTTCAAAGCGCCCTTTCACAGAATGTCTAAATCGTAACCCAAAGCAGAAATTACATCGAGTTTATATTTACTTCCGAGCCCTAAGGGACTTGCAGATCGTAGTAATTTTGAAAGGAATATTCGAAGTCGTCCCTCTGTAAATGAAGTAAGATCGATAAGGAAAGGCGGTTTCTGTTTGTAACAGAGTCATCCCCTTGGGGTCATTTCTAGTTTGGGAATACATTTGAAGTGCCCCGAAATATCTCAAGGATTGCCTTAACCTAACGAGGAAGAGGTTTTAAATAAGAGTTCCTATTAAGAGCCTGTCTTACTCCACGGACAGTGGACTAGCTTGGGTGCGTAGTACAGCTTGATTCAGACGTAAATACGTGATGTGGTTTTCTACATTCTACTTAACATTAGCATTGGAACAATTTTGACATATTTAAAAAAATGCTACAACATTTAAAAATACAGTTGAAACTCTTTATTACGGCATTATGTGGTCCAGCACGTTACAAATCTGCCGCCATTAGTACGAGGGACGGCCACCAGGAGTGTGACTATTAGTACTATAAAGGCACCAAAGTACAGGATTTTTCACTCACCCTTGTCCTACGAGTGCTTCTCAGACACCAATTAAGCCCATTAGTTTGAAAGTTAAAAGGGAAATTCAGGGGGCCAAGAGCGAATGAAACATCCTGTAGTATGCATATGCAGCCGAGTGTTTTGGTTATAAATTCTTATTTTGGCTTGCATTCTGGCTATATTATAGCCCTTAATTATGTCTTCCAAGAGACCAAGAGTTGTGAAAGGTGGTGTATTGTTTCCTGTTTTAAAGCTTCATTCTACCTTGTGGGACAAAACAATAAGTATGTTTTAGAGTGATTTACCAAGTCTGGAGCCTGGGCATAGCGGGATTATAAAGGGATCCTAAGAGACAAATTCTGTTGTCCAGTAATTCTCTGGTCCCAAGGGTGCTGGACTAAAGAGTTTATACTGTAATTACGTTAAAATAAAGCTAAAACTATTAAACTGCTTCCAATTATGTTGCTGTCGAATAAAGAAATCAGAAAACTGGACTCGGATACTTTTTTTGTTTCAAATGTGATCTTGTGTCCAATTTCCCGGCTACATGGGCTCTTAAATTCTTTTAAAAAAAAAGTATCAGTCAAAACTTTAAATTTCAAATAAACATAGCTGCTCATAAATAAGTGCTCTGTTATTCTAATATTTTTAAAAATATATGTAAATTGGTAATTTCGTGAGAGAATAGCATTCCCAACTCCATAATTAACATACAGTTTTAAAAAAGAATTAAACTAACCAAGTTTTTTCTAATGATAGGAAATTATAATCTTACAACTCGCCTATACTGTAAGAATTTTATTACAATAACGGGGTAAAAATTATAAATATAATTTGGAGAAAATGTACTGTACCTGCATTTTTCTGGAAAGCTAATGGTGAACCATTGGTGGGGGGGATACACACACCCTCAATACACTCAGACGTGATTCGAACCTCGATTTAAAAGGTCACCGGCAAACCAGACCAGAGGAGATTGGTGCCAAGACCGCGTCCGTACAGATTCCGATTTATTTGTAGATAGATTTTTTTTATAGAAAAATACTATCGACAGTTATAATTTACATTGTGTTCTATAAAATTGTAACGTGTGAACTGCGTTGCAGTCATAATTCTAATATATCTCGCACCTACATTGTAGACACAAAAACAACTCACGTTTTGCCATCCAATAAAGGTAAGTAATTAGTCCTCCTATTTTGTTTTCATATACAGTTCAATTGTTAGGGCGACTATAGTAATATCTCTCAATTTTAAATAGGATACCTAGTGGAGGGTAGTTTAAGTAACCTTCCGGCGAGGACAAACAATGCACCCGACAAATTAATTGGGTTGAGAAATCCCTTCTTCTTCTTCTTCTACCCTTCCCCCCTCTTTTACCATCCGATATCTTCCCACGGTCTACCTATTGTATGGGTAGTACCCACCATGCGCGGTAACTGTGTGCGCATATCTTATTGCATGTCACCTCGCACTCTGGTATCACAATGGTTACCGTATCATCCCCGCTTTTGGAATCTCGTATCGTGCGTGGGACGCTCTTCAATTGTTTCCAACAAGAGGCGCTAACAATAGGATGATATTTCCGCTAACTTGTTACACTGACAATGCAGGGGTTTTGGTAGGAAGAACCATATCTGACACTAGAAAGAAGTTACTGAAACTACTTTCATATATTCATACGTCTAGTCATGTAATAATTGGCTGTCTTTTTATAAAATATATTATCAATACTTATAAAATACTAATGATAATGTCAAATGCTATCACTGTCAAAAGCAAAATAAAAAAAAATTAGGTTTGTATTTTCCTAAAAGGTCCTTCATATGAGAAGTCCACTATATATACTTTTACCCTTACAATAATTCGAGACCCACTTCGGTAGCCTCGTGGTCTAACGCGCTACTCTCATATTGCACTAGACTGCCGAAGACGGGTAGATTGGTGTTCGATCCCGGTCGGGTTCACCGAGGGTGGTTTTACCCTAAATGGTTCCCCACTCTCCTTCCACGCAGATGCAGGTGTATTTTCTCTAAATTAAGCCTTCCTAAGCCCTGACCCATTATAGTAATTAGTACATAGGCGTATAACCCAAACGGTTAGTGAGGCGCGGTGCTTAAAAATAAGTTTAAGTTTGAACGAATAATATATGCCTATATTTGATCGAGGAAAATAATACATTATTGGATGATTAGAAGATCTAACCCGCCTCGGTGGCGTAGTTGGCTAACGCGCTAGTCGTGCTGAGCTCGACCGCCGAGGACGGGGAGATCGAGGTTAGAATCTCGGTCGGGTGAACTGGGGGTGGTTTTTCCTAAATGGTTTTCCACTCTCCCTCTACGCCAATGCGGGTTCACTTCCTCTAAATTCAACCTTCCCAATTCCTAATCCATTAGAGTAATTAGTACTTAAGCGTATAATCCGAACAGGTAGTAAGACGTGGTGCTAAATATTATTATTATTATTATTATTATTATTATTATTAGAAAATCTAGGATTTATCATTGGAGACAGACGGATAACAGAAAATTATATCTACCACCAGATTATCTTTTTCCTATAATTTATCTGATATAAACCATATTTTTATAGTAGGCCTAAAAAATTTACCATTTCCAAACTTAAGCTCATACTAAAGGTAGTTTATTTATCTTTGTAACTATTCGAAGGGGTTTAATAACATAAATTCAACTGTTTCAGACGTGTGTGTTGAATTTGGAATACTTACTTGTAAATATAAAAACAAAATTATTTTATCTGTATTACTATGGTACAAAAGAAAATTTCATTTGTTTTTAATCAGATATTTATTTTTATAATATTTCTACTCATAATATGTTGATATTAGCTGTATAATTATTTTAGGTGTAAAGAATATGTGTTTTTTTACTATCTGAAACTCTTTTTAATTTCATTTTTGTTATGTACGTTGTAGTAACTTAATTATTTCTCACAACCGAGAAATATTTATTAAAGTATGCTGTTGCGAAAATATTTAGTATAAACCTGTTCTCTAATTATTTTCCAAATACATTTTTGGCGTTTTCCTTGAATCTTTCATTAACACGACACATTTTTATGATTGTGAGAATTATGTAGTAGAAAATGGGACTTTATAAAACAATTATTATTAGCTTTTCTTCTATTTAAATTAAATACGACAAGCTTATTTACAGCAAAAAGTATTTGTCTTTAAAAATACTCACATTTTTATGAGAAAAGAAAAATGTTCGGAAAAATAAAAAGTGGTACTGCAGCATTCGTGCTGTCCAAACAAGTAGTCTTCTAATAAAAATACAACATTAACTAATATTAACAAACATCAGTGGTCACGTGGACTATATGGTCAATTTCACCTAGGCTGATTTGTCGTTGATAGTAAGGTCAAGGTTCGAATCCTAGCATGGACACAAGTTTTTTTTCCCCTGAATAATTTACTACTTTTTATCTATACAAATGTGGGTTCCCTTCTTTTATATAGTACCTTTTTCATTCACCAACCAAGTGGATATCCCACACATATATTAAGACGTGGTATTATGGTGGTAGTGATAGTAACTAACCCGTTTCGTTGGCCGCATGTTATAACGCACTACCTCAGTAGATTAAATTACCGATGCAAGACTTAAGATTGGGGCTCAAATCTCGGTCGGGTGTATAGGCGTTTATTTACAAAATAGTTTGTCACTCTTCCTTCATGCAAACACGGGTACATTTCATCTATGTATAACCTTACTAATCCCTTAAGTCATTATCGTAATTAGCACTTAAGCGTATAACCCGAACGGGTAACAAGACACGGTGCTAAAATATTATTATTAATAATAATAATAATAATAATAATAATAGTTGCTAATTTAAATAGTTGCTAATTTAAATAGGTTTACTTGAAAGTAGAGTTGAGTCTAATCCACTAGTTTACGAATCCGAATCTTCAATTTACCTTCAAACCCGAATCCGAATCTTGGGAAAAATTATAAACACAAGAGGAAATATTAAATAATATGATAATATAAAATACAAGGTAACTAAATGTTAACATTCTTTCTTATAGTCCATTCATTATAGCATTCATACATTCAGTTGACTGTTAAATTACTAGTCTGGGGATTGGTTGTTAAGTTCGTCCTATAAGTTAACTATAGTTGGTTTTGAACCACCAATAAACAGTATTAGATCTATAAAACAAATTTCACTTGAAAAACAGAAAACTTTTTTAAAAAGTATTTGAGACTCGAATCTGACATTTTCTCTAATATCCTTAAGGATTTGACAAATTCGAAAATTCGATGGCCTATACTCATTTAAAAGTATTTCTACTAGCTGTGGTTATTGAAAAAATAAATATTAAAATAACTCTTTTGAAATTAAGGTACACTCTCATGCAGTTCTTTTCAAAATTGTAATTATTGACTTTACTCACCGGCACTCCACCCATTTATTTTGGGAATAACTCAGTTTTACAGAGCTACCCTTTCCACTTTTTCATCTTCCACACAAAAAAAAACTTGTCCTCTACGAGCAATTAATCAATCAGCCTCACCAGGTGCGGTGCGGCTTGACAGATAATAAATACGTGTTGAGGTGAAAATCACGCTGACAGGTTTGAATATGAAGTATGACCGAGATTGCCGCCAATCGCATGTTACTGCTTCACACTCGAGTATGTTCCGACAGAACATTCGAGTTGTTTTAAGAACTTCACAATGATTATTGTTTTATGGTTCCAATTTGATTTGAATTTAAATTTAATCTTTTGTATGGTTTCAAATGTTTTGGCAATTTTTACATACATAGCCCATAGGCTATATTTTATATACACTATATTTATCACCGTGTTTTACTACCTGTTCAGGTTATATACACATATGATAACTACCTTACTGTGGTAGAGATGAGGAAGAAAGCGTTTTTTTTTATGTAATCTACCCGCATTTGCGTGAAAGGAAAGTGGGAAACAATTGAGAAAAAAACCTAATGGGATTTGAACCCATATCTTTCCATTTTCAGAAGGCCATTAAAACACGAGGTCGACGCCTTATACCATTCGGCCACTTAAGCGGGTGTAAATTTATATTAATGAAATACTAAGCCACAGAGAAAAATATAAATTAACTCTCCAGTTGAGGAGGTTAAAGACTATCACTGGATGACAGTAAGTAGAATTTATTTTAATCGTTTAAGTAGAGCAAAATATAAGTTTAATACTCGCTTATAGCGGAACCAGATAAAATAATAGGAATATTTAGATCCAAAACAATATCTTAGTTCTTATTAAATTAATTATGTTGGTTACACGAATACTTTACTGTGGGGAAACCGTTGCTGCATAAACAATAAAGCAGATGTGAGTAGCTATTTTTTTCAAACTATTTTCATGTTTCATTATTCTCACATCGTTTTTCTTAGCACCGCAACTTACTACCCGTTCAATCTCTACATACTGATTACGCTAATTATTGTCTCAGGGATTAGAAAGGTTATATTTAGATGAAGTATACCCGCATATGCGTGGAGGGAGGGTAGAAAACAATTTTGGAAAACCACTCTCAACACATCCGACCGAGATTCGAACCTCGATCTTCCCGTCATAAGGCCGACCCACACGTACAGGTATACCTGTGAGGTTTGCCTGTCCGGTATAACTGAACATGTGGATGACAACTGTACAGTTATTTCGGCCTGCACAGGCGACCGGATCAAATAGTTAATTTAATTCTAAATACCTGCGTCGGAGGAAACTGCGCAGGCGGCTCTGTTCAGTTGTTGCTGTTGTCATTGACACATCGTTCACTGATTAGATAAGTTTAATTCTTTAGGGAGTCCAGTCTGCTGCGATAGTAGCGCGTTATACTAAGCGGTCACCGAAGCTGGTTCTTCACCAATTTACTTACACTACACGTATCAATTGGCATTTTACCTGTATTTTAATTTATTCATAATATTGTTTTGTTTGTTTACTCATTCATAAGGCTGTGTATAATTATTTTTATAAAACTAAGCGTTTTGTTTTCGCCCGTATTACTACCCATTCGCGTTTGTACGCATATATACTAATTCCACTGATGTGTTAAATATAATAAAGGTTAAATTTAGAGGAATTGTACACCCATTTACGAGTAGGGAGAGTGGAAAATCATTTCGGGGAGAAAAAACATCATTAGTACACATCAACCGCCTCGGTGGCGTAGTTGGCTAACGCGCCAGTCGTGTTGAGCCAGACCACCGAGGACGGGAAGATCGAGGTTCGAATCTCGGTCGGGTGAACTGGGGGTGGTTTTCCACTCTCCCTCCACGAAAATGCGGGTTCACTTCCGATAAATTCAACCCTCCCAATTCCTAATCCATTAGTGTAATTAGTACTTAAGCGTATAACCCGAACGGGTAGTAAGACG
>CABFWB010000618.1:0-18613 GCA_902151455.1 Timema bartmani | reverse complement strand
TTAGGTTTTTTTTTTTTTAAGAAAAACCCTTCTTGAATTTTTTTTAGCACAGTATCCTACTACCCATTCAGGCTATATGTACTAATTACGCTAATGTGTGAGGGATCAAATAGGTTGAATTTAGAGGAAGTGTGCCCTCATTTTCATGGGGAGAGAAAGAGTGGGAAACCTTTTGGGTAAAACAACCCTCAGTACACTCGATTGGTATCTAACCCTTGTCACTCCATAATCGGAAGGCTAGTCTATTGCGAGTGTAGTGCCTTAGACTTTGCGGCCATCGAAGAGGATTTGAAGTAGTATAATTGGGATTGTAGTAGAGTATGAATTTTGTAGGACTCCTGTAATTTACTAACTTATGCATTGAGTATAAATATTCAACCAAACTTTCTCAAGAACTAAAATTTGGTGGCTTGTTCAACACACCTCTTATAAAATATTTTCATTCAGAATCATTTGTTCAGTGTCTGACGAAAACAGGAAAAGCCTTTTTTTTAAAGTTGGGAAAGTTATTTTTATCCCCAGTAAAATCGGGAACAATGCTGTAATTTTACGCTAGTGGATTGGCCTCCCTGAACACACACAATCTTTGGACTCCACTAACACATCGTTTATGATTACACTAGTACACTTGGGTTTGTGGGCTATTCGCTCAAGACGACCCATTTCACGCACACCTCCTTCTCATTTAGAGGCAAAACTATACTCCGCGCACCTGTAACTAAGGCCTGTCCAGACTAAAACAGAACACCGAACAGAGAATGTTCATAAACATTTCCAAATAACGTGTTCGTTGTTCTGTTAGCTGTGACAGGAGTATCCTAACTTTGACAGAACATTTTCGCAACGTGTTCCCATGTTTGGTAGCATAATCTTTTTTTTTTCTAGCCAGTTCAATTATGCTTCAATGTCGGAGGTGCGATGAATACGTGTTTTTTAATAGCAGTGGCTGCATATCATATATATCTGTTACTACCAAAGCAAAGAAAAAAGTTCAAAACCCCGCCGATGTTGGATGACAAGATAATACCAAAGTAGAAATGTTTGCAGTGGTTAGAGCTTATTGGCGGATTTACAAAAATCCAATCAATCAGTGGGATGTAGATTTCCAATGACAGGGAGATTGGGGTTAAAATCCCGTTCAGGTATATTGAGGGTGATTTTTCCACACACATTCCATGCAAATGTGGGTATCCTTCCTTTAAATTCAAACTTCCTCAACCCAAACTCATTAGCGTAATTAGTAAATATGCGTACAACCTGAAAAGTTAGTAAGAGGCGGTGCTAAAAAGAAATCAAAAATCAAAATGTTACGCGAATGTACCCATCTGATTTGATCTTCGCACCACGCCAGTTTTCTACAATCTTGGAGATTTATTATTTTTCAAAACACACACATAAGAATAGACTTGCCAAAATAAATATGTACTCAAAAAACAAATAAAATACGGATATTAGGCGGCTGCTTCCCACCAATGACTGGATGTTCGAGGAAAAGTTCGCCGAGACGTCCAAGCCACTCCGGGCCTAAACACAAACATCCTTTGATGTGACGGGTAAAAACCGACGTCTCTCGGTTAGGGCCGAACAGAAAGACGAACAAATTTTGTTACAGAGAAAATAAATGTTTGAAAAACCGTCCACACCACTCGCAGATTGTGTTCGGTTCCTTGTTCTGTTCTAGTCTGGACACGGTCTGAAGTGCCACACTACAAAGCAGACCGACCACCTCGTCAAAATGAATTATCCACTCACCCTCCACGCCCGTGACGTCAATCGGGCAACGCAAAGCCATCAGGTGGCGCAAGCCACGAACCCCATTCCTTGCATCGTGACGTTCACGGAACATAGGGCTAAAAACCCTGTTGAGTGTATTGAAGGTGATTTTTCCTAAATAATTTTCCACTCTCCTTCTACGAAAATACAGGTTCACTTCCTCTAAATTCAACCATTCTCATCCTCAACATATCAGAGAATTAGTCGATATGAATTTAGTCCAAACAGGTAGCGAGGCATTTTGAAAAAAACGAACATTTTATTCCAACCCAAATCCGTGATTGACTGGTCTAAGGCAGGTTTTTTAAAAACCTTTTTAAGAGTGCAGACTCCTAATGGATTGCCCAATATATCCCCTTACCCCCTTTTCCAGTTTGTTGGATTACCTAATCATCACCAGTCCTATTAGGTACCAGTATGATGTAGATAAAAAAATAATATTTTATATATAGATAGCTAGGAACAGAACATCTGAAAGTCAATTATAAAGATTTAATAATAATAATAATAATATTTATATATTATATAAAACAGCAAATCACAAATGTACAATCCGCATAGCTATCGGTGATCATTTATTCTAATTAAACGACTTTTCTCTTAAAATATTTATAGATCAAGTCCAAACCCCCATTATTTTGCTCTCCCAGTTAAGAACCCCTGGTTTAAGGCAGCCTTCTTTAGATGGACTAGACTGCCGATGATGGGAAGATCGGGGTTCAAGTCTTAATCGGGAGTACTTAGGGTATTTTTTCTTAATAGTTAATTTCTACCTTAGTCAAAAGATGATGGATGCATTATCCAAATTGGGGATTTAAAAGTTTGAGAATATTACTGGTGCCAAAGTAAGCCTCAGCTGATCAATGGCACAAGTATTACCTCAAACTCAACTCCTAAGAGAATTAAATCATACCAATCATGCCGTTTTATTCTTGAATTTAGACCAAAAAGTGATCTTCAAGCCCCAAAATACCTGAAAATACCCATCTGTCTTTTATCCTGGATTCTATCTGTTAGCATCCATCTGTTTGATCTGAATATGTTACCTATGGCTTTCTGACAATGATACAGGAGTTGATTTACCGTGCACATCAACGCAGCCAACTTGTTTTTTCGTGATTCTGGTGTTGATCTGACACATGTGGCAGCCTCTGTCAGCCTCCTTCATCTGTCTGATATTAATATATGTTAGCTGTACTTGTCAGACAATGGTGTAGGAGATGACTTACCATGAACATCAACGCAGCCAACTTGTTTCTTCATGTATGCTGGTGTTGATCTGACACATGTAGCAGCCTCTGTCAGCCTCCTTCACCTGTCTGATGTGAAGCTGCCACGTGTGGTGGTTGTCGTGAGTGACACTGATGCGGGAGTTGTGCGTCACCACCTTGTTGTGCAAGGTCAGGATCGTCTGGTCCTCGGCTTTCATCCACCCAACCTGCAAATTTAGTTTCTATTAAGACAGCCAATGCTTTCAAATAATTTCAAAATATCTTAATTATTCATATTGATAAGTTATGTATAGATATCCTTCAAGGAAATTGTCCGTCTATAGACAGTTTTATGAAATGCTTATTAATATAATCGCATCTGAAATTAAATATAATCACAAAAGCTTGAAATCAATCTGAGCGACACAGTATTTCTTTTATTTATTTTTTACAGGCGTTTAACTTAAGTGCGACTAGAAACGTTTGGGACTGCAGTTAAATTAAACTGTAGCGTTTTAGTTTCGACCAAATTTTGCATTATGGGAGGAATTAAATCGTCCTTACAGATATTTAAACCAGAGCCACTCAATAGTGGGGATGGTTATCGCTTAGAGCTTAGCAGATTACCCCCTCGGTGATGTTTGAGCTTTTATCCGGTAAAAAAAAGCTGATGATAATCTACTTTCAATAGAATGGTGCTTAAGTAATAAATTTTTGACATACTTTATATTTTAAAAAAAGTATGTTTTGTAACTATCTGACTAAAGGTAATTCTATTTCTATAAATTAACCACTTACATTAGGTTAAATTTTAATATTAATATAAGTTAATTCAAGCGGTGAGAAAATGGACTCAATGTCAAACTCATCTAGCTTGATTTTACGGTATTGATAAAGTCAGAGTTCAAATCCTGTGGGTGTTTTTTTTCTTATTAAAATGGTTACTTACGCTCCCTTCACGCAAATGAGGATACATTTACAATATATTTATTTTCTTCATTACTACCCAATTAGTGTAAATAGTAGTGTGAATAGCACGGAGGAGTAGTAAGACGTAGTGGGGGAAAAACTATAGTGAGAAAGGATTACTTGGACATAAGTTTCGGGGCCATTTTAAATTATAATATAAAATATGCTATTCCACTGAGCTTTTCAGCTGGTGGAGACAAGAAGAAAATACAGCATGCAGATAAACATTGATAAGACAAAAGTGATGGGGATTTAAAAAAAATTAAGAGCTGCTGAAAATCAAAATTGGAAACCAGAAGTTAGAAAGTATTTAGTAGTTCAAGTATCTGGGAAGTATGCTGACCGAGGATGCCTAATGCACCAAGAAGATTAGGTCGAGGATTGCCATGAACAAGGAATCTTTCAACAAGAAGAGGCTACTGCTAACCAGAAAGTTGAATTTGGACCTGAGGAATAAACTGATGAATCGCTACATTTGGAGCATCGTGCAGTATGGAGCAGAAACTTAGAATCTTAAGAAGAGCTTTAAAATGTGCTGCAGGAGAATATTTGAAAAGATCAGATGGATAGAAAGGGGGATAAATGAAAAGTCATAATAATAGTGGGTGAGAAAAAACAATTTTGGATGTGATTCTTCGGTACAAATCAAACAGGATTGGACAGATCCTTAGGAGGAACTGTCTTCTGCATGACGTCATAGAAGGAAAGGTTGAGGGAAAGAAGATTTTAGGAAGAAGGATTCAAATATTGAATGACTTGAAAAAAAGAAGAAAATTCTGGAATCTGAAGGAGGCAAAAGATAGGGTGCATTGGCTGTCTAAGGGCCTTATGCAAGAACTTGCCTAAGTCGATGCTTTGTTGACACTAGCGTGGGTTTGCATGCTTCATCATAGGTTAAAAGTTGGAGCGATAGTATGCTCGGGAACATACTATTGGTCCATTAAGTGTTCACTATACGTTCTTGCGTACCGCCCTTAGTGTGGTATGCGAGAATGTTAATCAATGCCTAGTAGACCGATAGTGTGGTCCCGAGCAAACTATCGCTCCACCTTTTAACTGTGATGACGCAAGCAAACCC
This sequence comes from Timema bartmani, assembly GCA_902151455.1. Classification (NCBI taxonomy): domain Eukaryota; kingdom Metazoa; phylum Arthropoda; class Insecta; order Phasmatodea; family Timematidae; genus Timema; species Timema bartmani. The sequence continues at coordinate 13,582 of CABFWB010000618.1, read as the reverse complement.
ACGCTAGTGTCAACAAAGCATCCACTTAGTCAAGTTCTTGTATATGGCCCTAAGCTCACCGAAAAAAGGAATGGACTTGCAGCAAGATAAAACACATAATAATAATAATAATAATAATAATAATAATAATAATAATAATAATAATAATAATGCATTAAAATTATTTAGTGATTTAATAACTATATTAGAGTGGATTAATCTGAGATGTATTTGATAACATGTATAGGGCCTATATTTATAGACATGTATCTATGTATGTGTACATATATGTAGGCCATATATATAAAAAAACTTTATGGAATGAGCTCACGACTGAGCTATACCGAGCGGGCGGCCGCCGCCATTAACGATGATAGTGCTAGAATTTGCGGATAGAAGGTGTCATCGGCTCAACACAACAAACCTTCCAGCTGATAATCTGACTTTTCTAGACTGGATCCACTACTTATTTATTCAAATATCTCCATTTGTCCTCACGATATGTATATTTGTATACATACATACAATCAATCATATGTACATATACACATACATACATACACACGTGCACACACACTTACATACATATATACACACGTGCACACACACTTACATACATATATACACACGTGCACACACACTTACATACATATATACACACATACATACATACACATGCGCATACATACATACACACGTATATACATACAGGTGTATGTGTGTAAACATGTCACACGCACCAAATGCTAATTTAAATCTACTATCTGAAAATCTTGTAACGAATGAAAGGTCTAATTTAGATCGCAACGCTTATCCATTCCTGTCGAAGAAACTTGAAACACTAACTAAACACAGACCTTGTATTATTTCACCATGTGCCTCGTAGGAATTCCTCTGCTATTGTTAAACTTTCCAGCGCTAATAGTAAAGTTTCTTAAAGATTGTTTTCTCAACGGTTGAAGGTGAGGAACAGTTAAGAAATTAACATGTTTCTCCTCATTTAAATAATTCACGGAAAAAAGAATGGCCGTGGGCTATAGAAGCCACACTGGGAAGAACATTACGGTGTATATTTCTGCCTGCCGTCTTTTGTTTAGCAAAACTGAAAATGTTACCATCATCATATTCTTCTTCTTCCTTCTTGGTTTCTTCTTACTCTCTTAATCAATTTAAAATAGAATCTGCCAAAACGCCTTCTGGGGAGGAAGTAGTTATCCCTTTAAGATTTGGTAGAGATGGCTTAAGACTTCTAGTATAGCAAACAAAAAGACTTTGCTCGTTCTTGAAATTCAAGGATTTTCAGGAGAGCTATGTTTGAAGAGTTGTAATATGGGTATGACTTTAACAAGATAAAGAAAATGTTGCTCTTGACTTTGTAAGTATCAGTAAAGCTTTTGTTGCTATCAAATAAACGTTGAGAGAGAGTTTATTCTTTTGTTAAAACTTGCTAAGATTGCAGAAAGATAACTGAATAATTAGTGGGCTTGTATGTTCTACGTTTTGTAATGTTATTTTCATAACGCATAAATAAAACATATTCTTATTTTTGACCGTATGAATAAAGATCGTATCATGGGCATATACACCAACTTTTGCCGCTTATTCTTTTATATATATATATATAATAATAATAAAATAACATTTTCTGGAATTATATATATATAATTCCAGAAAATTATTATTGTAACAATCTAACTGATTACTTTTTAGAAGTGGGTATGTACTTGTTTTAATTGACTTCATTATTCATGATAAATTAGGGCTTTCCTTGAATAAATCATCTCGCACAATATTTTTCTTATTTTCATCTTTATTTAATTGACCAAAAGAAGTTATACATATCAATTTAAGTAAATGTAACATCTAAGTTCGTTCCTTATATTATAACTACTAGATATACTTTAATGTATTCATACGTCAAGTAGTGTTATCGGTAGCTGTCACATTTACCTTGAAAGAATTGTGTCATCCTGATTATTTGATATATAACTTTGGAATTTACATTACATTACTTTTTTCCATACAAAAATTTATAAAAAAACTCATTCTTTTTATGTGTAGCTGCATTTCTACATCCATATGCTGCTAGTACGTTTTTTAATCGCAAGTTTTTTTTGTTTTTCACCACGTTTCACTACCCCATTTGTGCTAAGCCCCAAATAACAATCTAAAAATTCACTAAGTGCATGGTAACGGCTCATCTTTTGAAAACGCATTTGACAAACCTGTCAATAAAGTGTCATTTAAAGGTTAGCCACCACTTGTGTTTGGCTGTTTGAGTATTTTGTAGAATATTTGGGAGGTGAGAGTATTGATTTTAATTGAATTTATATATATATATATATTAAAAATATATATAATATATATTGAATTTCTTGAGGTAACAAATGTACATGTATAAAATAATACCATTGTGTTAAACATATAGTAAGTTAATAAGTTTAAATAAGCGTTTAAAAATCATCATTTTGATATGTGTGCTTCACATACATAAATATATATATATTTATATATAAATATAGCTCATTTGATATTCATATGGTACACACATAAGCGCTATGAACGATTGTGTAGCTCAAGCATACTTACCTGTATTCAATTAGTTTGTAAGTCATGTGCCTATATGATCTGTTATTTTATAAAGCACACAATAAATAACTTAATACAATTAAAGCAGATTACCAGTGTTTGTTATATTTCCTTACAACGCGTGCACGGAGAAGTAGGCCTATATTATGAACTATCTTTACCATCCATCCCCCTCCTCCGTCCCTTAAACAGATGCCAGCAGGACTAACGGTAATTCATCACACACGGTATCTTATGTCACGCGTGCGCCAACATTACGAATATCACACCTTATTGGTTATGACGCCCCTTTGTGACGTACCGCGAACTGACATACCCACACCCCCTTCCGTCTGCCTTGTTTCACTGATCAGTGATGACAACATCTCGCAACTTTATATTGATATTAATAGTGGAGTAGGTGGCCCCTATAAGATGAAAACTAGCTTACCCACACAGCTCTGACCTTTATATCAATGTTTGTAAAGCATTATCTTAAAAGTGATACTACTTATAAGAAATGCATAGACACATTTTTAAAGTAGTTAATATATTCATAGCAAAAACAAGACTGTTTGTAGTTTTTCATATTTTTTATAACCGCGTCTTACTACCCGTTTGGGTTATCGGATATGTACTAACTATACTACTGTGTTAAAGATTTGGAAGATTGAATTTAGAGGAATGTACCTGCATTTTCGTGGAGGAAAAGTATAAAACCTTTTGGGGAAAACCACCCTCAGTACATGCGATTGGGATTAAAACCTCGATCTCCCTGTCATCGCCGCCACTCTAATATAGTGCGAGAGTGACAACACAGACCATGCGGCCACCGAAGCAGGCTACTTTGTCATTTATAAAATGTAATTATTGATCCGTGAAAAAATGATCGACCTCGACCAAATTTTTAGATCCACTTTTTAAGTTTGAGGGCACTAAAGACCCTGAACTCAAAGGGTGGGTCTTTAAATTCCATCTGTACATAGGTCTTCAACCTTAACCAATGACGTGTACGAGAGCTAATTTTTTCTATCTATTATGAAAAAAAAAAGTACTTTTGTAAAATATTGATTTGGTAGTTTCATTTAGATTTATTTTCTACAGCCTATATAAAATAAACACAATGGCTTGAGCCCGCAACTGAGCTATATCGACGGAACGGCAGACGCTGTTAGCGATGATAGTACTAACATGTACGGATAGAGAGTGTCATGTGGTCAGCACAACGAATGCCCCAGTCGTTAATCTCATTTTCTAGACCGGAGTCGCTACTTTTAAAAATTAAGGTAGCTCCTCATTTGTCCTCACAAGGCTGAGTTTGATTCCGTTCCAGACCCATTACGTCAAGGAAAAATTCTGCAAGCACCGGGGATCGAGCCCAGGACCTCTTAATCTAAACAATTTTGGTCGTGGGTGGACTGAGAGAAAAAGTCATCTTCTAATTTCACAATGCCCATTTTAGATATTCAAAAAATTGTTGAGTTTACCATATGTATAATATTAAACTAAATATATTTAATGAAGCAGTATTTCACTTATTTTGCCCATATAATGTTTTTTGGTTATAAATGAAAAAAACACGGACCTTAACTTGTGGTCCCATCCATATCACCTGAATATATTTAGTTAAAACTGGGTAGTTAGATTGTTAAATAGTCATGCCTACAGGTGGGATCGTGATTTTCTAAAATATTTATTGACTCACTAAAATTGTTACTGTTGTTATTGTTATTAGCACCGCGTTTTACTAACCGTTCGGGTTATACGCACTTACGTTAATGTGTAATGGTAGGGTAATTGTGAGATGAAATGGAGGACCTACAGTTTAACGTGGAATACGAACCACGGTGGAGGCCTGGCATTCCTCACATTCACAAGTTGTAGTTAATAAACGTCTTGTCAGAGGTGAAGGAAGGGTTTGGCAATCAGATAAATCTGTGCCGGAATCAAGGATTGAACTTAATAAAATTGATGGTAATTTACTGATAGCTGATTTTTTTTTAAAATTGTACCCCAAACGTTTGCGTAGCGTAGCTTGTTTCCGGGGCAAGTGGAACTTATTTAAATTATACCAGTGATGTGATGTCATCACTCAGTGAGACTCTCATTGACCAGGTACAAACGGAAATACATTATCAAGTGAGGGGTGTGGCGCAGTGCTTATGTGTGATTAGTCAAGGGGGAGGGGGGAGGGTGGCGAACATGCATGATCACAGGTACAGGTTTAACACGCTCTGCTTACCCTATAACGTCACGTCACGCTTCTGGTCACACAAACTTCAGAACATCCCATTAATCCTGCATCATAGTCCATCGATTTGGAGGATTATTCTAGCTTTAATTTCTGTAGGAAGTGAATTTTGTATGGATGCCATTTGTGAGCCTGAAAAAAACTTGGACGGATGTTATTTTCTCGGTGCTCCTACAATGACGGAAAATCGTCAAAGATAATATGGAGGACTTTTTATTAAAAGGGGAAAGGATAACAGTCAGGTTCAGTGCTTGGTTTATCTTATGTTGATCCTGTTTAATTAATTCTGCTAGCAACTTATTGTTATTTGCTCGTGGTCTGGATACAGTCATCCATTAAATTCATCAGCGGCCTCTTTGATTGACCGGTCACATTATGACCTCTAGAAGTAGATAACTATTGTATGAATTAAGGTTTGTAGGAACAAAATAATATGTTTTCCTTTGATTCATGATTTATGGAACATAATATATTTCATACTGTGTGTGTGTGTATTTATATCACCTGTTCAGATTATACGCAAATGTGATAATTACTCTACGGTGATAGAGATAAGTAAGAAATTATTTTAGATGTAATTTACCCGCATTTGCGTGTAAGGAGACTGGGAATAACCAAACTCAGTAGACCCGACCGAGATTCTAACCCTGATCTCCTCATCATCAGCATGCCAGTATAACATGAGAGTGACGCCTTAGACCGTTCAACCAATAAAGCGGGTTATACCATGTTAAAATTATGAGCGAATTTGTATTACCACTTATTTTTATTTGTCTACCTTGTTTTAAGATTATCTATATTTTTATGTATATTAAAAATGTTTCCCAATAGAGAAGAGAAACCAGGAAATATCCGGGCATGTTGATATTCTATATTTTTTCAGATTAGTTGAGGTATTTTTGTAATTAAAATCGTGATTTTTTTTTTAGCACCACGTCTAATATTAATTTAAATTATATATTGATGCAGGGCTAATCACAGCAAGTACAACATTTACTCCAGAGGGCGAATCATCAATTTATTAAAACAAGTACATAAATCAGCCAGATTATATATGGATTAATTCAAGGTTTAGGGAAGAGGAGAGTATATAAGGAACTGTAGCAGAATTTTCACAGAGGGGAAGGGTGGAAAAATCATAGGAATCACTGGGGGAAATCACCCAAAGTTCACTCAACTGGGACTCGAAGTCTAACCCCTGCATCTACGGTAGCCTATTGAGATGTGAGTTGGACGTCTTTGACTGTGTGGGAATTTGCGTGGGTAAATATTTTTGATAAACTAAACACTTAAACTTTTTCTCTAACAAAACAAAGTAAATATGGATTTAGCTTATTATCAGTATATAAACTGTGAATTGATTTATCAAGTCAATAAATGAAGTGGACCTACCTCGGTGGCGTAGTTAGCTAACGCGCTAGTTTCGTGTTGAGCTAGACTGCCGAGGACTGAGAGATCAAAGCTCTAATCTCGCTCGAGTGAACTGGGGGTGGGGGGTGTTCCTAAATGGTTTTCCACTCTCCTTCCACACAAATTCGGGTTCAATTCCTCTATATTCAATCTTCCCAAATCCTAGCCCTATAGTATAATTAGCACTTAAGCGTATAACCAGAACGGGTAGTAAGGCGTGGTGCTGAAACAAAAATAATGGGGGGAAAACTTAGATGTATATTAAAATTTAATAATTGTAGGGATATTAATTTTTCAATTTAATTCCAAATTGATTTCAAAAAATGAAAAGTATAAAATGTTTAATCAAATTCAACCCATATTTAGAGAGAAATATATGTTATATAGAGCATAGATATAATATATAAATAGGAAAATTATGACCCTGATACGTGTATTCTAATACTACTGTGGTGATTTATTTAATTATGTGGTGAAATTGTTTTATACAAACATGAATAATTTATCCAAAAAAATCTATAAATATTATGGTTCAGTTCAAAACAACATGTGTTTGTGAAAACAGCAAAGCAAAATGTATCACATCGGGGTCATATTTTGTTTCAAAGAGACAAAACCCTTTATTTTTTTATTTGGTTGTCATTTCAAATTAGTAACAGTTCAATATAATTTGTTATATACATACAAGACTAATCACAGCAATATTTATTACAGTAATCCGGTACGCAATAACGCATCTCTTTCCTTCTTTCTCACACTCGAAGCTCTATCGATATTAAATGTTTGTTTTGCCAATTTACAATCCCATTCCCCCACTCACTCTCCCCCACCCTCATAAAATGAAATAAAAATAGCGGCACAAATCGTTCCCGTAAAACCACATCGCATTGCGCAGAATACACATATATATGTATACCCTGATCTCATATCATTTCTGCTGAGTTTCATTTGATTAACGAATTGCGTTTGATTCAGCTCTTTATCTCGATCAACCTCTCTCTCTCTCTCTTTCCTCCCCTCTTCCCCTAGTGCACTACCCAATCGTCCCTTTCCCTATGTTTGCCTACACTTTATCCAATTTTCCATACAAAATGTGTGCATAGTAACGCAGTTGCCATCCGCCCTTTGTTTCGCCATTATATTCATTGAACTCTCTATAATTGCATCGAAAGTCTGTTTCCTAAAATACTGGGTACTTTAGTTAAGGCCTTGCACATAATATATTTGGCACTAAATGTACAACTATTTCACTGGAGGTTTGATTTAGTAGCTACCATTTCTAATTCTGACTTGGAGAGGTCGGGATTTGATACATTTATAAATCAAAATGTGTAAAAACCCTTCCCAATACGCTTCAACTGTCCGGGATTCGAGCCTCGACCTACCTGTCACCGGAAATCTTCTATATTACGAGACAGAAAATTTAGACCCCGTGAAAAATGGTGTGAAGGTTACCATTATTATTACTACTCTACTACTCGTAATTATAATAATTGTATCGCCCAGTTCAGTTTGTAAGCTGTTGCTATCGTGTCTTCTTTCTCCAAATTCTGTATTAAATTGAGAATATACAAATACTATAGCTTAATCCTACCAGTTTTTTCTGCACGTATATGAAGTTTGGTCTCTCACTCTGTACCGAGATAATTGAGTGTTTGGGAACAAAATACAGAGAAAACTATTCGGGGGACCTTGATAAACAAACTGTAGAAATTATAAAGTTACATTGTGAAGAGATTCATGGTTTGTATTCCTCCCCAAACGTATCAAGGCGTTTAGGCTGAGGTGGGATGGTATTGTGGCGCGTGTAGGCCATTACAGGCGTGTACACTGCATTTTAATGGGACGTCACTGGGAAGAAATGTGAAAATGTATTTGAAAGAGGTTGAGTGTAATGTTAAGTATTGGATGGTGGTCTCATGATATGGTTGAATGTTGAGCTTACATTCTGGTGGCCGTAAACATTCGATTTTATAAGTTAGGTACTAATAAAATAATGAAACTATAATAAAAAGTTGTGACATTGCATCCACAATCCATATGTTTATTTTAGCCTGGGCTTGGATTCATAATTAACGTCTAGCTAATGGTGTCAAATAATAATGTTGGGAGAGCTCAATCAAATGAAAGTAGTGAAATTAGTTAAATAGAATCAAGCTTGTAATTAACCGGTTATAAAACAATTAAAAAGCAGTTACAATTTACATAAAGAGCAATGCGGTATCTTACAATAGTGAGAAGTACTGTATTGTACTTTTTTTTTGATTGATTGTTAATTATTAATTAACCCTTAATTAACCCTTAATTAACAAGATTGATTATATTTAATTTATTTTACTACTTTCAATTCGTTGATTTATCAAACTATTATAATAATATCGCCTTAATAAACTTTCAAAAATGTGTTTAAATCTAGTACATAGTTTTGAAACACATTACTTTCAAATTTATTTATGTATGCGTGTCTGGGATGCATCACTCGTAGCTGATTGGTGAGAAAAATAGCCGGCACCTATGTACCGTTGTCCAGGGGACGCCCGACTGCACTAATCTTAGATTCTTTTCGTGGAGGCTCTTTCCAAGTCCCAATTAGATTAGGTGATGATGATAGTTAATTAGTGTGTGGAACCAGTATATAATCTTAACCTAACTCCTAATTAACCATACACTGGTGACCGTTGGGATAGTAATTCTCCTTTCGGGAAGAATACCCATGGTACCAGCCGGGAATAGTACCAGGGATCCAGTAGTGTTGGTCCCTATACCACAGGGCCGGATATTTTCTATTATAGCGTTCACAACCCACAGGGCTGCTTTATCTATTATACCGACTACGCACAGTGCTTATGGCCTACTAAACTTCACTTGAGAAAAATACATAAACAGACAAAAAATCCCCAAATAAGAAAACACAACAAATTTTAATATAAAATATATATTTTTAAATTTTAATGACAAACACAATTAATCTCTATCAGGGGTCTCACAACTTTTTACCATGTGGGCCACATAATATATTTTACACATTTTTGCGGGCCAAAGTAACGTTCACCTGTTCTTCAAGTAGCATTATTTTTTTCCCTGAATGCCTTGACATGTGCAAATAGATCATAAATAAAATTTGTTTCAACATGCAAATTTAGATTCAAGTCATATGGCCAGTGACTTCTATAAAAAAAATTCCACTTTCCAAGGCCAGTCAGTGTTTGATAAAAGTGATTGACGCTGATTCTTCTGAGAAATGAATCAATTTATATGTAATAAATTATATTTATAATAATTATTCAATATAATTACTTATTCTTAAATTAGGTAACATCTTTCGGAACTTTCCTTTGATAACCCTCTGCCTGGGAGACTTGGAACTACCTAAAAATCGTCACAGTCAAGCCGTTCTATTGTCGGTATAAGGAATGGCGCCTGCGACTGAAAATGAGGGTTTGCAATTCCGAGAGAACTCTGGCTTGGTGTCATGGGTGAATCACGCGTGCGGACAGAAACTGGACTTGTCAAATAAACTGTGTGGTTAAGAAATAACGAAGAGAAACAATTAATTAGTTTTTTGATAAAATCTTGAAACGGGCCGGATATAATCTTGTGGCAGGCTGGATGTGGCCCGCAGGCGGTAGTTTGAAGACCCCTGATCTATATCGTCACATTTATTAACATCCTCACTAATACAATCACAGACACAGTAGTGTAGATCTGGTAGATACTTTCGTTTATTTGTCAAATTATAATATTAAGTTATTTTTATAGTAATACTTTCACTGTCTAGAGAGTTAAGATTTTTTTTTGTTTTTTTATAAATCTCGGCAACTAGTTTTCTCCTAGGTCGGAAACTTAAAAAAAATAAAATAACATGTTTGTGGATTGTTAGGTGTTTTGTTGACTCGAAAAAAATGTGTAACAAAGATAAGGAAGGACCCAATTTGGGCCATTCTTTAATATTGAATTTCATATAGTGAATTATCACTTTCGGCAATAAAACTGTGTCAAAAGTAAGAGCTAACCTTCAAGGAAGGAAACGTGAGTTTTCATGCAGATATTATAAAATATAAACCACTAAAAAAAAATAGAATTGCTACCAGAGATCATCAGTCTACATTATTGGATGAGACCAAATTCATCATCCATCATCATCCTGTTGCTAGGAGTTTAAATTACATTTTTGAAGAACTCATTATTTTAACCTGCTACACAAATATTTCAAACCTGGTGTTATTTGATCCAAAAGACAATTACGTATCATAATTAATAATTATTATTTTGTCATCACAATTCAAATGAGAATCTTACATTTTTAAGTATTGCTTACAATACCTTTATTAATTTTATAACATAGGAGGCATGCCTTATTAGGTAGGGTTAATTTAAATGGTTTTTCCTCTTCAACAATTATTACAAACACACTATAAGTTTAATTGTGTAATTTATTTATTTTTATTTAGCATATTATTGTACATTGTATTTTTGAACATTGCATCATCTGTACAGATATTTTCAGTAGATTAGATGTCCATGACATCTGCTCTAAGAAGTCCTTAGTTGTAAGTGTCCAATTTATGTTAAAGCTTTAGGTTCTTGAGAGGAGGAGATTTTCGTCTTAGCACTGAACAGTTCCTGGGGATAAATTTATTTAATAAAAAAAATCTACATACTTCAGAATATAAAAGGGGTTGGTAGTTGGTGCGCAATATATATAAATTAAATTAAATTCATTTATTCATATTCAATCTTGATCTATATCACAAACAAATAAATAATTAATATATTAATGTATTTATTCATACTTTTTTTTTTACCACAACACAGATCTCTAGAAAATAATAAAAATGCCTAGGGCGTACGAAAGTCTTGAAACGGCCTGGACAACTGAAATACAGTGAATAGTGTACACTTCGTAGAAGTTGAGACATTATATTTTGATGCATTATGCCGAGTCTAGAGGATAGAAAACCCTTGATTGTGAGACTTATTATTAAATGAGATTGCCAGAACAGGCTCTAGCCGTTTAAAACGCCAAAGTTGAATCAGAAGGAAAATATATCTGGTTCATTTGGTTAAATATCTTGAAGGATCCGTACTTGTTATTATCAACTAGGCCTAGGGGCTACAATATTGATTGAAAATAATGGGTAAATATTATATTTTTTATTCTTTAATTGAGAAGTAGGTCTACCTTTATATTCCTGAAAATAATACAATCAGAACCAAAATAGAATACAATTTTATTATTTGGTACAAACACTACCAGTCTAATTTTATATTTTAAACTATACAATCTAAACAACTTTTATTTTCTAATGAACCTTTCAGCCGTTAATTTCAGTTTTCTAGACCAGATCCACTAATTTATCATTCAAGTAGCTAATTTGTCCTCACGAGGCTTAGTTGACCCCGTTCCCGACCCACTTCTTCACATAAAATCTGGAAGCACCGGGGATTAAACCCAGGACCTCTGGATCTGTAGCCAGGAACTCTGACTGCGGATATGGTATATTAAATCAAACAAAATAATCAATTTGAGTCAATCTTTAATCATTTAATTTCGTTGTGAACAGTCAGCTGTAACTGGAAAACTAGATCAAATGAGTCTGACGACTTTATCTACGTGCCCACCGTCATGGCTAAAAATAAACTTTATTTCAATATCAAATGACCCGCATCGGTGTTCGCATGATCCAATACGTCACTCTACTCTCATGGATTGACGGTGATAAGGAAATCGGGGTTCGAATCCCGGTCGGGTGTAATGAGTTTGTTTTATTCTAAATGATTTCCCACTCTACCTTGACGCAAACGTGGGTACTTTTCTCTGAAATTATATCTACCTCGGCCATTTACAATTAACATGGTTAATGTATGCGTATAGGGCTAAACAGAATGGGACAAATAGGGCACTGTGAAATAAATGATAAAGTGCACCGACAGACTTTCTCTCTCTCTCTCTCTCTCCCTCTCTCTCTCCCTCCCTCCCTCCCTCTCTCCCTCCCTCAAAAAATCTTACAATAGACACATTTAATAAAAACTAGTAAGATTTTTGGAATGAAATAATATGCATATTAGCAGAAACACTCTAGCAAAGAGCATAAATAAAATGATATACAATGTTACAGATCCGACACCTTAGCTCAGTAAGTAGAGTGTCTTTCTACTGAGCTAAGGGTTCCAGGTTCGATTCTCGGCATGGCAGAAAAATGTATCGTTGGGGAAATGTGGATTTACCCCTTCACATTGATAAATTAACGGCCGGGGGCTGGATTCTGTGCCTGTCCTAGTTTTAAGCTAGATTATAAGGCATATGAAACTACTACAGGCCTAGCCAACCGGTAGTGGGAAATATATGGCTTGAATAACAAACTGACTCGGACCATAGGTTGGATACATTCATGGATGTAAAAAAAAAACCACTGTTACAAAAACATAGAAACTAAAGAAAAAAGGAACATCTCTGTAAACCAAAGAGTATGGAAGTCAATTTAATATTTAAAAGTGCCCTATAGTGTGTGTGTTTGTGTGTGTGTATATATATATATATAATGTGTGTGTGTGTTTGCTTATAGCTCAGAAACTATTGGTTTTATAAATATATATTTCAAATTAAAAACAATATTATTTTTAATAATAGCTTACTTCAACTTCACAATAACAAGTTATTTAGTATCGGAAATAGTTGCGGAGATATGATGAATATTGGAAATTTCTGCTTATGTAAAGTACCTTCAAATTTATCTTCATGTAAAAATGAGGGCTTCCATTTCGTGTGTAATGTTAAACAGTGCCTATGTGACAAATTTAATCAAAATCGTTGAAGCGGATGTCGAGAAACTTGATTTGATGTATTTTTGCCATTCAGTAAACTACCCTTAATTTTATTGTTTGATATTTGATTTTAAAAAAAAATCCTTGAGGGTAGCTTCTAAAAACCCTAAATACAAAGTTTTAGCCTGATCGGTAAAATAGTTTTGGCTCTAGGCAGAGATACAGACAGTCAGACGGCATCGAGAAAATAGTTTTTTATATTCCAAGTGGTCAGAAAACGTCAACATTTATCAAAATCTCTTTCTTTGACGACCACGATACTTTTCTCTACGAGGGTGTGAGATAAAATTAATAAATAGTTAATTAATACATTTTTTAGGAGAATAACTTAAAAAACAAAATCTTGTCAACTACAGTGGACCTCGTAGGACTTTTTATTCTTAAATAACGGTAAATATTTTAATCATGTTCAGACCCACTATTGAATCGTGGTGGCACTGTATGAAGTATAAACTTTACATTAATATTTTACCAAATTCTGTTCTTAATACAAAAAAAAAATTCTATATTCAAACAATGAAAAGGCTTAGAGGCAGTGACACATTTTTT
>CABFWB010000617.1:239790-256787 GCA_902151455.1 Timema bartmani | reverse complement strand
TGTGAATGTGAGGAATGCCAGGCCTCCACCGTGGTTCGGATCTCACGTTAAACTGTAGGTTCTCCATTTCATCTCACAATAATCCTACTATTACACATTAGCGTAAGTGTGTACAAGCCAAACGGGTAGTAAGACGCGGTGCTAATAATAATAATAATAATAATAGCATACTCTTTGTCTAAAAATAATAAAACCATTATAACAATCCAATTTAACAAATCGTAAAAAATTACGTAAGCTAGAAATATGGGGTAGGAGGGGGTGGGTCAAAAACCATTAAAAAGAAGGCACCTTGTGGGTTTTTTTTATCCTCGCGTCTTTCTTACTACCTGTTCAGGTTACAGGTACATATGATAATAATTCTAATGCGTTTGGGATGAGTAAGGAAGCGTTTTAAAAGGTAATTTACCCGTAAATGTGTGGAAGGAGATTGGGAAATCGCCCTCAGTAGACCCGACCGAGATTCGAATCCCCATCTCCCTGTCATCACCAGGCCATTCTAACACGTTAAGTGACGCCTTAGACCATTCTGCAATTAAGCGGGTGCCTTTATTATTAACAGCTGTAGAAATTACTAGATCTGCTTTAATGTCAAGTCATGTAGACCTGATCCTTACACCTGGTGACTTGAATGCTACGGATCTAAGAACTCGATGAGTTAGTGCGAGAAATCTGTGGAACAAAGAATATTCATTTGAGAATATATAATTTCTAGGCATTCTATTACCGGATCAGAGTGTAGTCTTATTATCAACGGTTTCCAGGAAGTCCATCATCGGACCAAAGCGTGGACTTGTACCTGGCGACCTGGACGCTTGGGATGTGGGACTGCATGAAAAAGTACAAGTTATTAAATATTGACCTGACCGGGAAACGAAGTGCTGCCAACTGTTTCCGGTCTAAAGGGACAGAATGGTGGCTCCATGGTTTATTAAGAGTGCTGCCTAGGTAGATGAGATATCGCCAATCTAATGCTGCGTTTAGGTTAAATATTCACGAAACCTTTTACAGTCCACGAGTTTGTTGCTGACTGGAATGAACACACAGCTATGTGCTATGACCCTATACATCTATAGACTTGTAAGTTGTAACCATAGTTTAAAAGTTGATATGTAATTGGTATAGGAGCGTATAATGGATATTTGTGAATAGAATTATATCATTTAATAAGACTAATTGTATTATAATTTGTATTTTTCTCCTCCCCTGTTTGTTCTCCTACTGCCAGACAGCTCCACCCAGGAATGTTATAAACCCACTTGGTTTCTAGAGTTTAGGAGTTTCTGCTCGACTTTTCTAGCACCTTGAATAGGATAGCTAAGAATATTTTAATAGACACGAGCTGAGATAACACCTGTAAACGTCACTAGATTTTCTTATAAGTTTTCATATGTCCATCTATGCAGTCTGTAACTGTAACTTTTACAGCTTCGGTGGCCACGTGGTCACGCGCTACTTTCACAGTGGACTAGACTGCCGGTGATAAGGAGAGTGAGGTTCGAATCTCGGTAGAGTGTACTGAGGGTGGTTTTTACAAAACACTAATAATACAGTAAAATGCTATCAATATTCTCTGAAAATAAATTGAGGGTACAGGAGAATAGGAGGAAAGTCACAATACACTCATTTCCCAGGACAGCAAGGACTCCAACTAATACTTTCTTTTAATTCATTTAAATATGACAGATACCTCTTTTAACCATGATTCAGACTACACTGCCCTAACAGATGGCAGCACTAACTCAATTAGAGTTAAAATACGATTTCCCCCCCCGTTTCCCTTGTACCTTTCAAATGTGTTTATATTTTCTCAAAAGATTTTTCCTACCGAGATCCTACTTGTACCATTTTTTTCCCCGGAGGACGGGACAACATATTGCGCAAAAAAAACCCACCTCCAATTGAGTTGGAATCTAGTCCCGGCCATGAAGTAGGCGCGAATAAATAGTCCCCGCTCTTACACCTACACACACGGTATAAATAAAGACAAGAATTTTAAGATGACAGAAGCATGGTCAAGTTACGTACGACCTCTGGACCAATCACAAGATGTCTTTCTCGTGTTCGCCTGATGTTAACGGCCTTCAAAAAGGGCAAAGATTCTTCGAGGACTTTTTTTATTATGAAGTCTTGCAGTCAAGACACGTATTTAAAAAATAACTGTCTTTGATTCACGCTTAAAAACAAAATCGTGAGAAATATTTATATAAAATGTATAGAAATATGTTTAATGATTTTGTTTAGTAGGCCTATTGCAAAATATCTAGACCACCTCTGTGGTCAGGTTCTCTGGTTACATATCCAGAAGCCCCGGGTTCAATCCCCGGCGCTTACAGAACATTTCTGTGAAGCAGTGGGTCTGGAACAGGGTTTAACTCAGCCTCATGAGTACAAATGAGGAGTTACTTGAATAAATAAGTATCGGCTTCGGTCTAGAAAACTGAGAGTAAGGGCCGGAGGGTTCGTTGTGCTGACCACATGACACCTTATTTCCGCAAATGTTGGTACTATCATCGCTAACGGCAGTGGTCGCTCGGTCAGTATAGCTCGCTTGCGGACTCACGCCATATTTTTTTTAGCACCACGTCCTACTAACCGATCAGGTTACACGCCTATGTACTAATTAAATTCATGTATTAGGAATGAGTAAGGTTAACGTTAGTAGAGGAAGTGTACACTCGTTTGCGTAGAGAGAGAGTGGAAAGCCATCTAATAAAAACCACTCTCAGTACAGCCGACCGGGATTCGAGCATCATCGGCAGTACAGTCAATTGCGAGAGTAGCGTGTTAGACCATGCGGCCACCGAAGTGGGTTTTTTACTGTCACAAATATAATGGTTTTACTCAAGAGCACACAAACTTTATTTTTGCATTTTCTCGTATAAAATTTTGAAAGTCTTAGCTTAGGGGGAAAAAAAATATAAAAGTATTATAAAGAAAATAACTTGGTTTGGAGCTCGTCACGTGACCCCTTTCCTGTTCTGACTTTTTATTTATTTGAGGTTTTAGTCGTTCACTTTTTTTAACCGATTGATTACAGCATATCGCAAGATTTTCTATGAGGGAGAGCGAAAGAGCCTACCAATTTTGCCAGGAAAGTTATTTCCACATACCTTCCAGGGTTCTTTTAAATGCCACAGTCGACATGTGACCGACGGCTTTGATTCCCCTCCTAAGGAAGTTGTGCTACGGATTTTTATAGCTCAAGAAAAATCCGTCGATCCCAGCTGGGTTTGAACCCACGATCATTGGGTCCTGGGGCGAGCACTTTATACCTCAAGACCACCGACGGGAACATGTGCGTTTGTTTTTCGACGAACGTGTGAATAGACAGTAGCTCGGGTAAGGCGTCAGGACCCCGTAGTTTACCCGCATGAGTGTGGTCCCNCGTGTGAATAGACAGTAGCTCGGGTAAGGCGTCAGGACCCCGTAGTTTACCCGCATGAGTGTGGTCCCTGGAGACAGTAACAACACTATAATCTAAAAAAAAAAAAAAAAACACACTTCCGCGTGTTCGTGACGACTGCGCGGGTAGAATTGCACAAAAGAGGAAAAGGAGATCATAAGCGGGCAGCAATTAAACAAGTCATCTTCCAGAAACACGTGCTCAAGCAAGAAAGAGCGGGAGGAAAGGACCAAGGTCACACCCGACACACCACGTCTTAAAGGAAACGCAAGAAGCGAATCCAGCAGCCTCCGGAAATTGTTATTAAAAATATATTCGGTTGGCCGCTAAACTGTGAAGACTCCAATTTCTTGTATCCTTTGATGCGAGTTGAGCAACATCAGTTTCATAACCGCAACGAAAAAAAACAAACAACAAACATAAACCCTTGTTTTGTTTTTAATGAGCTGAGATTTATTTTTTAAAGTAATCTCAAAGAATCTTCCTTCATGGTCTTTTGAAAAGTAGATTTTAGATTAGCGATGGAAAGCGATTAAACAAAACATCGAGATTGCCCTCGATAATGTATCAACGACGTAAAAAAACCACATCGCCTGCGAAACATGTATGCTACAAAACAGAAAAAAAAGTCAAGTTGTTTGAAATCATCTCATTAGTGTTTCAATAAGTAAACAACAAATTCTGTGGCGTCAGCCCGCAAGCGAGCTATACCGACCAAGTGGCCGCCTTCTTCTGGCAAAGACGGAGCCAGCATTTGCGGATAGAGGTAGTCGTATGGTCAGCACAACCGGCCATTTATCTCAGTTTTCTAGACCGTAGCCACTACTTTTTCATTCAAGAAGCTCCTCATTTGTCCTCATGACTAATAATAAATAAGTTACTGACAAATGGGAACCTTGCCCAAATTGAATGTTTGTTTATCTGTGCATACAATTGTTTCACCGAGCTTAATATAATTATTATTGAGATTCACAAGGAAGCAATGACTCAGAGAAATGTCTAACTAAGCCTACCTTTTATACAAGTTCATGTCCGTTAGTTTGACGAGGGAAGCGGAAATGGCTGACATATCACTCCACCAGTGTCATCACAAACCTCTTACCGAACTGTGACCGGTGAAAATGTGACGGAAATGTTTGTGGGGAAGGTACTAAATGGTAACAACAATCCAAAGGGATTTCGACATTTTGTACTCTTTAACTCTTACCACTTAGTTCTTTATTTTACGTCTTACTACACGTTTAATTACACTAATGGGGTAGGGATGAGGAAGGTATACAATTCAGAGAAAATGTCCTGCATTTGTATTGAGGTAGAGTGGGAAGCCATTTTAACACCCAACCAGGATTTAAACCCCGATCTATCACCGGTAGACCAGACCATCACCAGCGCGGCTGAAACACGGTAACAACGTGTTGCGGAAGTTGATGAGACACGAAAGGTTCGAAGTGCAGACACAAATACGTAGATAAAATCCTCGAGACTAGAGACACCGATATGTTTTTTCTAACTCTCACCAGGCAAGTGGACACCCTTCTCATCCCTAGCCCCCTAAGGCTGATAGTCAGTACTGGCACTAATGGCTTTGAACACTATTGTTAACTAAAGCCTATTTTTTGTCACAGCATCTACTCCCCGTTCGGGCTATACGCTTATGTACATACTATTTACGTTAATGTATTAGGGAAAAGGAAATATTAATTTATAAGAAGTGTACCCGAATTTGCGTGGAGGGAGAGTGGGAAGCAGCTCAGCCTCAGTAGACCCAACCAGGATTCAAACCTCAATCTCCCAGTCATCGGCAGCCCAGTCTATTATTGCGCGAGTGACGCCTTAGACTGTTTGGCCATCAAAGTGGGCAGCGCCTTATTCTATTAAATAGGGATGAGAAGGGAAGTAAGCGTAAATGCATCCGCATTAGAGGGGGTGAGAAAAACCACAATTATAAAATCACACGTGGATGGATGACTCTCCCCCACAAAGAACCCGGAATAGATTCTAGCCTCGACCCTCAAATAACCGACAATTTGATCTACAGCGAGCCTGACGCCTTAGACCACAAGACCCCCGGCGAGGGTGTACTGGCAAACCCTCATTGTGATGTACTATACGCGTGAATGTATCAAGATTAAGGTGGGGATGTAGGGTACGCGATAAAAGGGCAGGTTTTTTCCCAGTTTTTTTTGTCACAAAGCTCTTTTTTGCCAAAATAAATTAAATATGTCTCCAATAGAAACGTAAGAGTTGAATTTTCTTCACACGGTGATATCAACAGTTGTTAAAATATCTGTCATGGATGTCCTGGAATTTAATGACAACTTTTCCTCCTCATTTAAACAGTTTGTCATCTAATGTTGTTATGCTCATGACAGATAATCAACAACAGTTAATATCACAATGGGAAGAAAATTAAATTCTTCTACTTCTACTGGAGAGTTATATTATTTATTTTCACCTAACAAACTGACCTTTTCTCCCGTCCCCTACATCCCTACTAGACTCACTGAAGAGGACGAGCAAGTTCCGATAAGAATGTCCTAGTTCTGCGGCCATCCTGTGTCGTCTTGTCCGCCATGACACACAGCCGCGCAGACAATGGTGGACTCTCGCGACTTAATTTGAACTATATTAGAGCATAACGGACTAGTAAGAGATACAAGATAGTTTTATATATATTTCACGGCATGGCAGAGTGGTTAGCAAGGCCGACAGCGGGTCAAGGGGAGCCTCCGTAAATGTAGTCCAGTAGTCGCGATAGTTGGGCTCATCTAGAACCACCACAAATTCTAATTACACGAAAAAAATTAAATATACTTGCATATTTTTAGATGAAAGTACTTAAGGTGGGATGGAAGGGGACGCACGAAGAGGCCAGTGTTTTTTCAGTTTTTATGGCAAAACTTTTTTTTACCAAAATAAATTATATATGTCTCTAGTAGAAACATAAGAGTTGAATTTCCTTAACAAGGTGATATCAACAGTTGTTGAATATCTGTCATGAGCATGGCGGCATTATCTTACAATTTGTTTTAAATGAAGAGAAAAAGTTGTCATTAAATTCCAGGACACCCTTGACTGATATTCAACAAATGTTGATATCAACATGTGAAGAAAATTGAACTATGTTTCTACTGGAGCAATATTTTATTTATTTTGACCAAAAAAGTTTTGCCATAAAAACTGTAAAAACCTTTAACAGTACATGAGTTTGTTATATACTGGAATGAACACACGACTATTTTCTATGATCCTATACATATATAGACTTGTAAACATAGTTTAATAAAAGTTGACATTTTACACCCTGAAAAGTACCAAAATTCACATATTTCTGTTGTTCATTAAGAGCTAAATTCCCGGGAAACGAGGAGCGTAGAGTGGATATTCAAATTGTATTGTCATTGGTATTTTCCTACTCCCTGTTCGTTCTCCTACTGCCGGAGAGCTCCAGCCAGGAACGTTATAAACATGCTTGGTTTGTGGAGTTTAAGAATGTTACTATGCTCGCCTATTTGTGAATATTTGTTTACGAAAGTTGTTGAACTGTGTTTGCCGACACCTACAAAGTCACCTTCAAGAGTTACCCACGTCAGTTGAATAATTCAACCCACACGAAGCGTCGTCACCTGTTAACTGTGACCGTTTAACGAAACATTTCATTTATAAACATATGATTATGTAACTTTCCACACACACACACGATTTATTTTCACTTCCTTACACGTCACATAACAAGTTCATAAAAACCGATGATTGTTTTGATAATAATAATATAACTAAAGTCAAGATAATTTAAATAAACGTTTATTTAATTAAAAAGTTGATTATTTTATTTGAGAGAACAATGAAGAGGAATGAATTCCTTTCTCACCCGGTATTATATAAATACTTTAAAACCTGCTGAGATGTGTTTAGGGATAGTATTATTTATAACCACGACGCCAAAGGGAGTAAATGAAGCGAAGATTGAGGGTCACGGAAAATGAGTCTTTTTTTCTACCTAGTTTCATTATCAGTTATTACGCCTGAAGTGCGGCACTATACTAAATACAAGACAACACCCACTTAGACCAGAATGGAATGTGCCAATTTCATATGCGAAACTGATCCATTCTATCCCAATTTAGATATGTGTCGTCCTGTAATTAGTCAGACAATAAAACTGGCACTTGGTACCATTTCAAGCTATAGCACCTATATCTCACTCTAGTGGGATAGGGATGCGAAAGGTATAATTTAAGAGCAATTGTATTAGAATTTGCACTTTTTTCCTTAATTCTTCATTAGATAACAAGGAAATATTTGGGATCAGTGGAATAGTTTTTAATTTTAAAATAATTATTTTTCAATTTTTTTTAAACATGGTAAAATTGTTTCCCTGGTTTCAATTCCACTGATTTTTAAATTATAAATCAGAAACCCCCCATACCCTCTAAAGGTGATTCTGTATTACCTACCTAACATAAAGTTACCTACTCTTAAAACTTGGCCAACGCAAGCCCGTGGCAGCAGGCGAGTCTGATAGTCGCGTGGACAAGATGTATCATGGTAGACATTATCAGTAACTTACAACACAAAAGGGAAGGACGTGCGTGTCACGATGTGGTTGAGTTGACGCCGGACTTGCGCAGAAGACACACACACAGCGATTACAGAGCGTGCTAGACAAGTTGAGAGGGTAACGAGCCGGATAGGAGCCAGGAACAGACTTATGTAGGCCTCTTATCACTTTCCTCGGCAATTCCTCAAACAAACATTTTCTTGCCAAGCACCGCGTCTTACTACTCGTTCGGTTCATACGCTTATATATTATTATTATTATTATTAGCACCGCGTCTTACTACCCGTTCGGGTTATACGCACTTACGCTAATGTGTAATGGTAGGGTGATTGTGATATGAAATGGAGGACCTACAGTTTAACGTGGAATCCGAACCACGGTGGAGGCCTGGCATTCCTCACATTCACAAGTTGTGATTAATACACATCTTGTCAGAGGTGAAGGAAGGGTTTGGCGATCAGATAAATTTGTGCCGGGACCGAGGATCGAACCCCGGACCCCAGCACAGAAGTCTGACATCTTACCCCTAGACCACCAGGTCACCAACCATACGCTTATATACTAATAATCTCGTGTTAGAATCACCTGCTGGTGATATGGAGATTGGAGTGCGAATCACAGTCGGGTCGGGTGGTTTTTCTTAAGTGGTTTCACAATCCCCTTCCATGCAAATGCGGATATACTACCTCTAAAACGCTTCTTTCATCGTCCCTACCTCATTAGGGTAATTATCGTATATGCGCATAACCTGAACGGGTAGTAGGTCTAAGACGCGGTGATAAATAATAATTTTTTTTCTAGAACCCTCCCCTCTTCTTAACTTATTGGAGCAGGACAGACCAACCGAAGCCCTTCTCCTAGAACAAAGAACTTCCATTAAGAGTGGATGAGTTAGACTATTAGAACCTTGTAAAGTTGCCGAGAGAAAACAACATTTGCACCTGTGTTATAATGTGTTGAGGGCCGAACTATCGCCCCCTAAACTGCCAGCACGTGAACCCAGGCTAAGTAGGACGTATGACATCATCACTCTTCTTCTCTTTCCCTGACAACGTACCACACTCTTAGAACTAACAGGAGTATCCAAACCACGGTCCAAAGAAAGGCGAGGGAGGCCACTTTGGGCTAACCGTTTGTTCTAGCATCGAGTTAGCGGGTTATACGCGTGTGTACTAATCACACTAATGTGGTTGAATGTAAAGGCGGTGTACCCGCATTTGGGTTAAGGGAGAGTGAAAAAAAATTGAGGGGAAAACCATCCTCGATACACTCGACCGGGATCGAACACCGATCTCCCCGTATTCGGCCTAGTATATTGCGAGAGTGACGCCTTATATCATGCGGCCACAGAAGCGGGTATCTTGTTAATAGGCCATATTAATTTATAGACTATGGAGACATCACGAAATTTGATTTAATGATTTGACTCCATTTGTGATTTTTGTAATTTGAAACTTGTGATCAATGAGTGTCCCCCTTCCCCCGCCCCCCCCATCTCACCAAGTTTGGATCATACTTACGAATATATGTCAATCACTCTTAAGAAGTAGGGAAGAGGAAAGTAGAATTTAGAGGAAATGTCGCCGCATTTGCGTGGAGGAGGAATGGAAAAGTATTCAGGGAAAAGCACCCTAATTACACCCAACCGGGAGTTGAACCTCTATCTCTCCGTCATCACCAGTCCAGTCCAGTCTCTCGCCGAGTGTAACGCCTTATACCATTTTGCCCCAGAAGTGTTTGATGAAGGGTTGGGTGTTGATAACAGGTTAATATTGTTTATATTTGGTTCAGGATCGAACTCTGACCTCCCTGTCAATGGTGACCATATGCAAAGCAAGTATACAGCTCGGCCACCCCTGCGAGTACCATAGCGTAGGACTCAAAGTGGTCTCAAACGCACATGAACAGATCGGTTACCGCTTTCAGCGAAGGCGACTGTACTCACCTCGGAGACGACAGGCTGCTGCTGCTGCCCCTTGTTCCCGCCCCTGTAGTCACATGGGGGGGTGGACTTGTTAGATGGGGGCGTCACCGCCTCCTTCACATGCGGTGGCGGCTGGTGTTTCTGCGGGGAGATGCGAGCCGGGAAGCTGAGGGTCTTGGTCCATTGCGCCAGACTACGGACCATCGTAGGAACAAATTTGTTCTAACGTCGGTCTCACTTTTAAAAAAAAACCCGCCTCCTCTCCTCTCTTTTCCCCGTCAATAAAATGTACTTGGACCCGTGTCTCTGATCTGTCACGTGATAGTTGAAAGACTCGCTCAAAAACAAAGAAAGCTTCAGCCTTTTCAAAATAGTTAATGAGGTCTGATGGTTTCACCTTGCGAAGGTAAAACAAATCAATTCTCTTGTACCAGAGACATTTTGATTTTTATGTTTCTAGAGTCATCCACCTTTTACAAAAAATAAGTGATAGATCTTATGTTTTTATTAGGGACTAGTTACAATACTATCTATCTTCTTCGATGTCAGCATCACCCAGATGTTCAAATGTTTCCCTTCCTTTCGTTAGAATTTTAACCTCACTTTTTTTTCTTTTTTTTTAAATAAAGGGGCAGCTGTTACAAAGATGTCTTGCTCTAACCCTTAAGGGTAGAGGGTCGGTTGGCCGAACCCTCGAATTACCCTCGTAAGGCTATTGAATTTTGAGGAATCTTCTTTCCCTTTTCCGAACATCTGCTAGGAGATTTTCCTTCGCAAGTCGTTATGTTTTACAAGGGGACATCTTTGAAAGTGACGTGGGAACTCTTCCAAAGGATATTTTAGAATGGTGGACTATTAGAGGAAAGTTCTCTCTTTCTCAAGATATTTATTTAAGAAAAATATGCTCTAATATTATGTATGAACGTTGCGTTTACCTTTCTTTTTTTTTTCACCACCACAGTCTTCAGTGTGTACTGATTTGTGTGCTTCTTCATACACAATAGACAGCCAAACACTCCTGTGAATATTGATCACACACGTAAGCTCAAGACACTTGCTCGGTCTAACTGAGAATATTAAACCGTGAATCGTTGGGGCGAGAGGAAAGGGGAGGCCCTCACCAAATAGATGAGTCAGTGAGGTGCCTCGGATGACATCAGACACGGCCGTTGAAACATGTTCGTACCTGTCGAGGGGCCCCCTCCGCCGCGAAACGCCCCAGAGCTATTATATGTACTCTTGCATTTATTATAAATAGCGAAAACTCGTTTCTATATTTCGTGTTGCACTTGTTTGAACTTTGATCCTTGTCGTGCGTGTGAGTCACTTCAAATCGACGATGGGTTGGGTCTCGTGAGAGAAGGGGGAAAATTGTTTTTGAAGTGCGTCCAAAGAAAATATTGTGAATCATACAAAGTGATAGAAATATTAATTTTTATCAGACGTTCGGAAACACGACAAGATAATCTTCGTTCATTCACGTGCGTTAAAGTCTCGATTCAACTGAAATAAATATAACACTTAACTTTTTTTTTATAAACATACTTATTTTATATCTTTGTTCATTAATGTATAAATATATTTCCGTTGATAGGCTTAAAATACACAGCACTTTATTTAAACCCGCGCGTCAGTAATTTCAGGTTGGTGTTATGTTTAACTTGACACGCAAACGTAGTCAACCGAACCTTCACCACACGCAACTAAACACGAATACCGCTCGGCTCGAGCTTCAAGCGGCGACTGTTTGAAAATGGAATACGCAACTGACCGTAGCTACATCCCGATACCCCACCCCCCTCCCTTCCCCTCCAACCAACCAATGTTTGCATGAATGACAGTGGCCGCTCTTTCCCCTTCCTTTAGAGGAAAAGAGACAGAGCTATTCGAGAACACGAGAGAGAGAGAGAGAGATAGAAATATAAGGATATATGTATATAATTTCCCCCTCCTCCAACAGATGGCCGGTTTCTTATGGACCAGCATCGTAGACACAGCTGTTGCGGGGGAATTGTTTGATGTTTTTTTTTATCGCGTGACGTCACAGCTGTCTGAACACGTAGGGAATCTACTTCGGCATAAAAGGGATGTAAGTAGGGATGTGGTATTAAAATTAAAGTATCGATATTTTAGCAATTTCAAGTATCGAAAAAAGGTACGAATACCGTTATTGTATCGAAAGAGAATACTTCCTCAAGTCGCAATCTTGAAGTAGTTCCACCAGTCGCAGTCTTGAAGTAGTTCCACCAGTCGCAGTCTTGAAGTAGTTCCACCAGTCACAGTCTTGAAGTAATTCCACCAGTCGCAGTCTTGAAGTAGTTCCACCAGTCACAGTCTTGAAGTAGTTCCACCAGTCGCAGTCTTGAAGTAGTTCCACCAGTCGCAGTCTTGAAGTAGTTCCACCAGTCACAGTAATTCCACTAGTCGCAGTCTTGAAGTAGTTCCACCAGTCACAGTCTTGAAGTAGTTCCACCAGTCACAGTCTTGAAGTAGTTCCACCAGTCACAGTCTTGAAGTAGTTCCACCAGTCATAGTCTTGAAGTAGTTCCACTAGTCACAGTCTTGAAGTAATTCCACTAGTCGCAGTCTTGAAGTAGTTCCACCAGTCATAGTCTTGAAGTAGTTCCATTAGTCGCAGTCTTAAAGTAGTTACTGTCCTAAAGTAGACCCTTATTTTTATTTTAAGCCGAATTTCTACCAACATTAATTGAAAGTCACTAAAATGTTACATCATATTATGTCTTATTCAATTTATTATCATGAATTGCATCTAGTAAGCTATTAAAAGCTTCCAATATACTTCCTTATGGATTACTGTTTAGTTTATCTTTGGATCACTAATTAATTGCGCTAAGGATGTCAATACGATAGTGTATATTTTTATTTCCACTGGCGTGGCAACTTGAGTTTCCAGTTTTCAAATAACGGGCTTCCTATGAAAATGAGACTGTAGTTTCTCTAGTCTTGGCTTGTTAATGCTAATATTAACTACAAACGCATACACCGGAACGCCGAGAAGCGTTGCGGGTGTCCATAAAAACCCGCGTTACTTAAGAAGTTATTTGTTATTTCAAAATATGGCTCACAATAAAATGGAGGTGAACGGTATCAACGTGATTTAAAACTTTAAATGATAAGTGTTGTATATTTTAAATTCACTAAAAGGTGAAATTATCTCATTTTCAAAAACGTTCCACGTGAAATGTCACAGTTCTGAGATCAAAGTAAATGGCTATAAACATAAATCCAGCCTTCCTCATATAAAAAAGTAATTTTTAATGAGGATCAGATCAGAACAATATAAGATAATTGAACTGACACTACCATAAGAAATACAGCAGTGTGAGGGTCACAACAGAACATTCTAAGATAATTGAGGATTGTTTTAGTGTTTTGGAAGCCTCAAAACTGATATTACTATAAGAAATACAGCAGTGTGAGGGTCCCAACAGAATATTCTAAGATAATTGAGGATTGTTTTAGTGTTTTGGAAGCCTCAGAACTGACATTACCATAAGAAATACACCAGTGTGAGGGTCACAACAGAATATTCTAAGATAATTGAGGATTGTTTTAGTGTTTTGGAAGCCTCAGAACTGACATTACCATAAGAAATACAGTAGTGTGAGGGTCACAACAGAATATTCTAAGATAATTGAGGCTTTCCTCAGTGGTTTTGAAGCTATATACCATAATAAATACCATATTAGAGAAACAACCCTAAATATAACGCTCGAGATTGATTAGAAAACTCCCTTGATTTACATCATATGGAACTTGCTTGCCACAAGTGCTTACCGGGTTGCGTTACTTCAGGCGACTCTATGTTAGAGCTTAGTTCTTCTTCATAGCCTAGGTAGCCGAGATATTGCGCTTAGGTTAAATATTATTGAAACCTTTAACAGTGCGCGAGTTTGTTGTTTATTGGAAGGAGCACCAAACTATTTTCTATGACCCTGTACATATATAAAGACTTGAAAACATAGTTTAAAAGTTGACATTTTCCCTCTGAAAAGTACAAGAATCCACATATTTCTGTTATTATTAAGAGCTAAATGCGCAGAAAAGAACTGTAACTGGTATAGTAGCGTATAATGGATATTTTGAATAGAATAATGTCATTTAGTAGGGGGGGGGCACAACATAGTGTATTGTCATTTGTATTTTCCTCCTCCCCTGTTTGGTCTCCTACTGGCGGACATCACCCAGGAACGTTATAGACTCACTTGCTTTCTGGCGTTTAGTAATTTATATTCTAACGCTTGATGGCGAGAACGCGAGCTAAGGGCTGTATTTTTGCGTTTTTATATAAAAACTCATACAATTTTTCAGTAAAAATATAAGAGTTTAATATTCTTCCCTTGGTGATATCAACAGTTGTTGAATAGCTGCCGAGGATGTCCTGAAATGTATTGACAATTTTTTCTCTTCAGTTAAAAAGTTTCTCATCTAATGCCTCTATGCTCATGATGGATATTCAACAACTGTTGATATCACCGTGTGAAGAAAATTAAACTCTGTTTGTACTGGAGCAATATTTTATTTGTTTTGGCTAAAAAAGTTTTGCTATATGCACTAACACTGGCCTTTTCTCGCGTCCCCTACATCCCCACCTTAATTGTCCCCTCGAGGGTCCTCTGTTCCTCCCCGCGAACACCTGGCACCTGCCCAGGAGTCCTGGTCCACCAGAGCGCAGTGCCAGCGAATCTAGAAACCCCCGAGCGCAGTATTTTCGGATATTTATTTTCCTGTGCCCTCTCTTAGATTTGGAAACTTCTTAGTAGTTTTTTTTATATCTGTTGTGTTTACTATAAATATCCCCCGTGGCTTCTCAGTTGGTGTCGCAGAAAATAAAAGATGGACTGTAAAACATTATTTTCTCTCACAGCAGCAGCTGGCGTAGAAACAAAAAACAAGCTTGTGTTTGAATAACATTTTAGAAAACATTCTAAAAAATGGTTTAAAGTAAGGAGTGGCTATAATTAAATTTATAAAATTAAATTATATATATATATATTTCTAGAGCAATCTATCTAAGCCTTAACTTTTAATTGTGTTTGAATGTTTAAGTATTAGTACTCCAAACCAATATTAATAGAAAGGTCCTTATAACCGAGAGAAAAGTTACTATTATATTTTCACTTGTTCATATGTCAAGTCATGTGATATGTATCTATCACTTTTGAAATATATCATCAATACATACATAAAATAACTATTATAATAATAATAGTGAAAATAATAATAGTGAAATGTAATCAATGTTGGCCGCAAAAAAAATATATTTTCTAAAAATTGCTTCCTATGATAATTGGATTGTATCTTTACCAAAATTTAATATAACTGACTATTTTTAGTACGTTCAATATGAGGGACCATTATACCACCGAAACATGTATATAAGGCATAACTCTCGTGTGTATATATACATATATATATACTTCCTAAGCCAACAAAACGAAGGTTGGTTTGATGTGATTTATATCCATCCTGAGTTGCACATGTACTCAGCTCTTCAGCTGGTTAGTGCTGCCTGCACCATCTGGTATAAATCCCATGTACTTGAGGAGCTCATGAAGTGTGGTAGATCCCCGTTGCCTTCCACACTAAGTTTCCATGATCGAGAGCGAAAGGGCCTGACAATTTTGCCAAGAAAGGTATTTTCAGATACCGTCCGTGGTTTATTTACACGCCACAAACGACATGGGACCGACGGCTTTACTTCACCTCTGATTGAAGTTGTGCTATGGATTTTTAATGCTCAAGGAAAATCCACCCTCGGCTGGGTTTGAATCTAAGTACATTGGGTTCTGAGACGAGATCTTAGCCCCAAGACATTCGAGGTCGACAAATAAATATAACAGTTTTGCATTATTTCCTACGCTGTTTGATTTATGATACAGGCTTGCACAAAAATAAGTAGGTTATCTATAAAGTTGTAACGCAGGAGATGAAATAAAAAATACCCTAACCGAACTAGTTTATAAGTTTGTTATATTCGTTCAAGTGTCACAGACCCGAACTACACTATTATGTCGAGTTTTGTTGGCAGCTCTGTTATTTTTAAGGTGTGACGACCAATATTTCTGTTGGCCACACTGTGCACTTGTTAACTCAAAGATTGGTTATCGCTCTGCAAACAGTGAAGTTAAAACCTTATCATTAACCAATGAGAGCGAATCTTTGAACAAGATTCACTAAATAAATCTAAGTTTTAGAACATTGTTTTGTTTGGAGAGAGAGGGGGAGGAAAGAAAAGGACGAGGTGTGGAGGGGGAGGGGAGCCCAGAAGCTTACATGATAAGTCAGGCGCATGCGCACGATTTTAAACATGACAAATCAGTGTTTATTCTGTGAACGGGAAATAGAGGTTGTAATTTCATCAAATTATTCATCCTTTATAAGCAGTTATTTTAATTTTAATACATATTATATATTTTTAGTACCACGCCGTACGAGTAAGATGGCGTTCAAGTAGTACGTAAGCACAATTTTGGCCATTTTGAACCCTCCCTCCCCCCTTTGAAAGCAAACTTAGCTTACGTTATATTTTTGGAGTCTGACAAAGGTTTTTTTTTGCAATTTATAAATTTCTGGTAATTATTAATTATAGGTGCGAAATATTCACAATGAACACTTTGATCAAATGAATTTAAATTTATTGTACTAAACAGGTAAAATTAAAAAGTTATAAAATTATATTAAAGTTATTATTAGTGAATACATGAATTATTATAGCTATAAAAACTTATATACTACATTTAATCTGGCGACCAAAGTCCTTTAATCCACATCTCCAACACATTTAATTATTATGTTTTATTGTAATGTGTAATTATTGGGGTGGCTGGGTCACTGCGCCTTTTTGTCCTTCTCTCTCTGTCTTACTTAAGCATTGTTATGACCCCTCTCTCCACCTTGGCAACAATAATAAGCAAAGTTCAGACCCTCCTACTCCCCTTAAGGTGCTTATGTAAAATGTGAACGCACCCTTATACGCATATGTACTAATTACGCTAATATGTTACAGATGAAAATAGTCGAATTAAGAGGAAGTGTAGCCACATTTGCATGGAGTAAGAGTGGAAAACCATTCTCAACCTGCC
>CABFWB010000617.1:219600-239760 GCA_902151455.1 Timema bartmani | reverse complement strand
AATTCATCGTTGTGAAAGGGGGAATTCCCGATTTCACTTATGATACATTTCTAGGGCATGCCGGGAATCGAACCTTAAGAGACAGTATGTAGACACGCTACTGGTTGTAACAGAACTCATGCTGCCACTAGTACCTGAAGTTGTATTCAGTAGAATAACCCTATTACCCCCTTATCATAGTTACTGATGTATTCAATATGGCGCCCCCTAACGCCTAGAAGCCTTACACTGTCATCAAACAACTCCCTTCCGTTCACCGAGTGTAATCACTGAGGTATTTAAGGTGGAGTGTAGGGAAGTATGTTTGCAGTTTTATGTTGTTGTTTTTTTTTGTCTAAAGAAATCAAATATTTCTCCAATAGAAACATAGAGTTTAATTTTCTTTAAGTGGTGACCTCGACAGTTGTAGAATATCTGTCATGAGGATGAGATGACGAACTTTTTAAATGAAGATAAAAAGTTGTCATTCAATTCCAGGACACCAGTGACAGATATTTAACAACTGTTGATATCACCATGGGAAGAAAATTAAACTTTATGTTTCTATTGGAGAAATATTTGATTTATTTTGGCCAAAAAAGTTTTGCTATAAAAACTGCAAAAAGCACTGACCTTTTCTACGCCATCTTAACGTTCACTTTTTTAAACAAAAGTGCACACTGACCTAGAACACCAATATCTAACAGAAACAAGAAGGATTATGTCCTGCGAGTACAGCGGAACTTTACATAACTGGTTGTATTGGGCTACGGGTAGCGATGTAAGACGGAAAATTTTCCGTGGAAAGTTTTCTGTTTTGGAAAATTTTCCAAAATGGAATATTTTCAATTATATTTTTTGTGAAATAATCTTAACTGATTAAATGGAACTAATATTATATATATATACTAAACGCCAGCGTTTATACTTAAAACTAATTTCTCCTAAGGGCGTTAACACCAGAAAAATCATCAAACGAGTTTCGGTGGCCGCATGGTCTAACGCGCTACTCTCGCAATAGACTAGACTGCCGATGACAGGTAGATCGGTGTTCAGTACCAGTCGGGTTAACTGTAGGAGGTTTTCCCAAATGGTTTTCCACTCTCACTCCACGCAAATGCGGGTATGATTCCTTTAAATTCAACATTCCTCATCCCTAACACATTAGCGTAATTAGTACCTAAGCGTATAACCCTGACGCGTTTCTAAAAAAAAAGCAGTGAAGAAACAAATGAATGCGAGTCCTTGTAGACACGTTATGTACATAAATCGTACATCAATTTTTTATCATCAATAAGTTAAATTAAAATAATTTTAAGGCTGGCCCGACATTTGTCTCCCCTCCTATTCTATATGCTTCCTATCTACCCCTGTCTCCTTCTTAAAACCCACTCTTCTCTTAAGCTGGCACTGCAGAAAATTTCAATCTCTTGGTGGTGGGCTACGGGTGAGACAATTGTCCACACTTTTTTTACCTAGTGGGTTCGCTGTCAGGACTTGAATGTGGCACGGACAGAACTTTGCCCACCCTTGACGTAAAGATGACGCCATCACACACTTATTATCAAGATCATAAATCTTTCTCCCGACTTTTATCGACTGCTCTGGACTAGAGATGAAAATTTCCTGGGGAATTTTGAATTGGAAAATGTTTCGAAAATTGTCTGCAGTGGTAGCTTGGGGTAGAGGGGTTAAATCGTTGAGGTGGCACCTACAGCCTATTATACTTCAAAGTAAAGTGTATTATCATAAGGGGGCAAAAAGGTGGGGAAGGGGGAGGGGTAGTTAGGAAGCACGGAGGATATTGGGGGGTAAGGAGGGAGATAAATGTCGGGCCAACCCTAACATTATTTTAACTAACTTATTGATAAAAAATTGGAGTATGTTTTATGAACATAACGGGTCTATAAAGGCTCGCATTCATTTGTTTCTTTACTATTCTTTTTAGCACCGCATCTTACTACCCGTCTGGGTTGTACGCCTATGTACTAATTACTCAAATGTGTTAGGGATGAGAAAGGTTGAATTTAGAGGAATTACACCCGTGAGAGTGGAAAACCATTCAGGAAAAAATCGCTCTCAGTGCAACCGACTGGTACTGAACACCGATCTCCCTGTCATCGGCAGTTTAGTCTGTTGCGAGAGTAGCGCGTTAGACCATGCGGCCACCGAAGATAGTTTGATGATGTTTCTGGTGTTTACGCCCTTAAGAGAAATTAATCTTAAGTATAAACGTTGCCATTTAGTATATTTATATCTCGATTATATTGTAGTTCCATTTAATCAGTTGAAATTAATTTACATAAATAATAATTGAACATTTTCCGTAAAATATAGGGGAAACTTTCCGTCTCACATCTCTACTCTGGAGCCACAACAGATGCTCACAGCTCAGTCCTGTGTTTGCTCGTATCAGGCGGCAGGAGGTAAAGAGGGGATGGTACTGTTTGTTCAATGACTCGTATTGGGGTTGTTATCTGGTGCTCGGCTACTCTCGGTTCATCCTAAGCTCTAAAGGAAGGAGTGAGACTTGAGGGGTTTGTCTTAGTAGATCAGATATTGCCATTCAGTTGCTGCACTTTAAACTTGATGACAAAACCTTTAACAGTACTTGAGGTGATTGCTTACTGGAATTAACACAAAACTATTCTATGTGACCCTATACATATATAGACTTGTAAACATAGATTAAAAGTTGACATTTTCCACTCTGAAAAGTACAAAAATCCACATATATCTGTTGATCATTAAGAGCTAAATGCCCGGGAAACGAAAGGTAAATGTTATAGGAGCATAGAATGAATGTCATTTAATACAACACATTGTACTATCGTTTGTATTTTCCTCCTCTCCTGCTTATTCTCCTACTGCCGGATAGCTTCACCAATTAACGTTATAACCCCACTTAGTTTCTGGAGTTTGGAAATTTCCTATATACTTCCTAACGGCTTAAGTAAGTATACTTGTATTCGTTTCGATAGAGACTGGAATCAATCGACAGTATCGTATTATCATCATATCAGCCACACCCAAATGTAAAAAAAAATTGTTTTAATTTAAATCGTATGATTTAAAATACAGAATGTAAGTTTAATGCATTAAACGCCGAATTGAGTAATATGGAATGTTGAGAGTGTTATTGGGATGCGTGTGTACACAAAGTCAGCGTTCATCTGGAGCGTGTAAAGAACAAACTAGGAACGAAGGATACAATGAACAAGAATTAGCTTCGTCCTTTAGTTGCGATGTTGATTTTTGAGGAATTGAAATCAATAACCTCTGCAGGTGAACGTTATCCAATTTTCTAAAAGAATACCATCTGCAGGTGAGCAATGTACTGTTTTCTAGGATAATAACACCTGCAGGTGAGCGTCGTCTCAATTTCTAGGACAATAACACCTACAGGTGAGCGTTGTATCAATCTTTAGGACAATAACACCTGCAGGTGAGCGTCGTATCAGTCTCTAGGACAATAACACCTGCAGGTGAGCGTCGTATAAGTCTCTAGGACAATAATACCTGCAGGTGAGCGTTGTCTCATTCTCTAGAACAAGAAGACGAAGACAACTTCATTCTCCTTTGGTTTGTTACAGTTAGCTCGATATGTATAGGATTTTTTATGCTTGTTTTTTTATTAAAGAAGACTTTAGTTGTTGATTTAAAGAAATGTATAGGTTTGATCATAGACCATTATCTATGGTTTGGGGAAACTTTTTTTTATAAATACAAATAGTGTTTTTTATATTGTAAGTTTTTATTCATTACTTCCCCCTTTTCATTTCGGCATAGAAACGGCTTTGTTCCTCCATTAATCCTGGGGTACTCCGTATAACACACACCTTAACGAACCAGATTGTACACGCCTATGATTAGCATACATCTAACAATCTCAATTAACCTAAAGCAACATAGCCATTTTTAAAAAGTTCTAAATCATCATTTTATGACCCAGTTCAGTGGTTGAATAGTCTAAAGCATCAATCTGTGTCAGACTGGCCTATTGGAGATGGGAAGATCGGGGTTCGAATCCCGGCCGGGTCTACTGAGAGTATTTTTTTCCTAAATGGTTTCCCACTCTCCTTTCAGGCAAATGTGTGTAGATTACTTCTAAGATGCTTCCTTATTCATTCCTACTCCACCCCCATGTATGCTTGCTTACAGCCCGAACAGCGGTGATAAAAAATAATCATGTGGCCTATTCGTACAATATTGTGTTCTGCGGCATTCCCTTTTGACAGGTTGTTTCTATGTCATTCCTAGTATAACTTCTGTCGGAGGGTGATAGGCTAAGCTCCTCGCTAGATAGCCGCTTTGTGTGTGTGTGTGCGCGCGCACGCGCGCTTGGGGTGTTCAAACGTACACGTTTTAAACACGCGACTTACAAATTAACCCTAATACTGAAACATATATGACACGCAAGTCCCCCAGACGACAATTCACCACTCAAACGTTTTCGGCCGAGCCGGTAATCGACCTCGAGACTCTTTGCTATGCAGCACAGTCTAGAGGTAACAGTAGTCCCTCCCCCTACCAAAAAAAACCCCACGTGATCCACGGGTTAGTTTAAATCTATTTGAGGCAATCAAGGATAATGACCGTGATTGAGCTTGAAACAATACACAATGGAACCATTTGGACAGAAGAGTCTTACGACAGAGTTTTCCACACACAATGGCTACAGAGGCGTCTCTAGAACGATCATGTTGACCAGGGAGGAGCGAAAAGAGGGTTTCACCGCCTTCTATTTGAACCCAAGATAGTGTGTGCTGTTACGTAGCAAGATTTTATTTTTAGCAACGCGTCTTACTACCCGTTCGGGCTAAACGCTTATGGGGTGACCTGGTGGTCTAGGGGTAAGATGTCAGACTTCTGTGCTGGGGGTCCATGGTTCAATCCTCGGTCCTGGCACAGATTTATCTGATTGCCAAACCCTTCCTTCACCTCTGACTAGACGTGTATTAATCATAGCTTGTGAATGTGTGGAATGTCAGGCCTTCACCGTGGTTCGGATTCCACGTTAAACTGTAGGTCCTCCATTTCATCTCACAATCATCCTACCATTACACATTAGCGTAAGTGCGTATCCGAACGGGTAGTAAGACGCGGTGCTAGTAATAATAATAATAATAATAATAATACACGCTTATGTAATATTTACACTAATGCTTTTAGGGATAAGTAAGGTTATATTTAGAGGAAGTGTACCTGAATTTGCGTGGAGGGAGAGTAAACAATCATTTAGGAAAAGCTACACTCAGTACACCCGACTGAGATTCGAACCACGATATCCCCGTCATCAGCAGTCTAGTCTACTGCGAGAGTAGCGCTTAAGATAATGTGGTCACCGAAGCGTCTCGTAGTACAATTAATTACCAACAAATTTGCTAAATAAAATATCTCTTTAGCACCGCGTCTTGTTACCCGTTTGTGTTATATGCATTATGCACTAACTACACTAATGTGTTAGGAACGGGGATGGTTGAATTTAGAGGAAGTGTACCCTCAATTGCGTGAGTCATGTTCATGGTTCTGAGAGATTATTAGGACATTTTTTTTTCAAATTTTGGAATTTTCTAAAAAAATATGGCATTCTTAAGATAAATTACATAGCTCTATTCGTAAATTTTGAAAAAAAATAACACCTGGACAAGGAAATAGAACTCAGCCAACTCTGCCTTATAAACAAAGAGTGAAGAATGACCCTGAGGACAAAACAAATAGTGGATAGCTCAGTGGTAGAATGTTGGCGCTCTAATCCAAGGTCCCCGGGTTTATTTCTAATGCGCCATTGTAAAATAAACAGGGGAACTGCAATAAACAGGAAAAATTAAACAAATTATTAAAATTTAAAATTTTAATTTACACTTCAAATTATAAAGAAAAAAGTATTATTAGTGAATACATGAATTAATATAGTTTAAAAAAACTCTAAATAACTTTTAATTTGATGATGGAGGTCCTTGAAACCACGTCTCAACATTTTTAATTATTATGTGTCCATTTGGGGTGGCTGGGTCACTGCGCCATTCTTTCCCGTCTCTACCTGTCTTACGTAAGCATTGTTCTGACACCCCCTTCCCCCTTGCCAGCAAAAATAGGCAACGCTCAAACCCTCCATCTCCTTAGGGTGCTTACTTAAGGCTGGGTGCTAGTGAGCGCGAATTTAGTGCGCTAATTTTGCAGTTTTTATAGCATAAACATTTTTTGAACAAAATAAATCAAATTTTTCGTCTATAGAAACATATAGTTTAGTTTTCTGCACGTGCTAATCTCAACAGTTTTTGAATATCTGGCATGAGCATGGTGGCATTTGGTGACAAACTTTTTAAATTAAGAGAAAAAGTTGTCATTAAATTCTAGGACCTCCTTGACAGATATTCAAAGACTGTTGAGATTAGCATGTGCAGAAAACTAACTCTATGTTTCTATAGAAGAAATATTTGATTTATTTTGGCCAAAAATTTCAAAAATACTTCCCTAAACTCACGCTCACTAGCACCCCATCTTAATAAATGAACGCCCCCTTATCGTAAAGTTTAACAAAATTTCCGGACAAACCTACATCACATGGCTTTTGTAATAGAGAATATATTCGACTTTGCTTCGAGTCGAAAAAGTGACCGTCGAACAACTATAACTTATAAGAAAGTAGTTTGATGTACGTGCAGATGATGACGGTTTCTCATCAGCTGTAAACGTGATTTTGAACAGTGTTGGAAAGTTACTTGCATTTTATTGTGCATCATTATTAAGGAATGCAGTCTTGGTCGTTCACCGAGATGGATGTAGCCGACCAAGTTTATCAGGATAAATACTCCTAATATGATCTTTATATTTCACAGATGACTGTTATTATTTTACAGACGTTCACTATTATTAGATTTCCTCACCCGTAACTTAGGGTAGGAATGTGAGCTAAGGGAAGTGTTTTTGTAGTTTTTATGGAAAAACCTATTTTGGCCAAAATATATAAAATATTTATCCAGTAGAAACTTAAGAGTTTAATTTTCTTCACACGGTGATCTCAACAGTTGTTAAATATCTGTCATTCCAGGACACCCTTGACAGATATTCAACAACTGTTGATATCACCTTGTGAAGAAAATTAAACTATGTTTTCATTGGAGCAATATTTTTTTTTATTTTGACCCCAAAAAAAAAAGTTTTGGTATAAAAACTGCAAAAACACTAGCTTTTCCTTGCGTTCCTTAAACTCCCACCTTAAGTTGTCAGAACAATCCAGCACAAGTTTAGGGTGTCACTGGTTCGATTCCATATTTTACTGACGAAGATCTTTAATATTTTTCTACGGGTTTGCATCCTGCTTTATAATTGGGGAAAAGTAAGAGACGTAATGTTGTAAGTTTAGAAAGTTTACAAGTCGTGCACTAATATAATATATGCGTTAGTAGAGCGTACATTAAAATATCAATAAAAAATGTAATCAATTATAATAGGAGGGGGGAAGGCTGTATTCATCTTTGAACGAGTAAAGGATGAATACCAGCAGTGGTCGTGTTTAATAGCATTCAACTTTGTAGCTACTAAAGAAGAAGTCGTGGTTTTAATCCCGACATAGTATTGGGGGTGCTTATTACTATTCTTCTCACCACTGTATATTATAATAAATCGGAGCAGTTGTGATAAAGGTAGGCTACAAATACATTAGATACAGCAGTTGTGATAAAGGTAGGCTACAAATACATTAGATACAGCAGTTGTGATAAAGGTAGGCTACAAATACATTAGATACAGCAGTTGTGATAAAGGTAGGCTACAAATACATTAGATACAGCAGTTGTGATAAAGGTAGGCTAAAAATACATTAGATACAGCAGTTGTGATAAAGGTAGGCTACAAATACACTAGATACAGCAGTTGTGATAAAGGTAGGCTACAAATACATTAGATACAGCAGTTGTGATAAAGGTAGGCTACAAATACATTAGATACAGCAGTTGTGATAAAGGTAGGCTACAAATACATTAGATACAGCAGTTGTGATAAAGGTAGGCTACAAATACATTAGATACAGCAGTTGTGATAAAGGTAGGCTACAAATACATTAGATACTGGCAGAAAATGTATTTAATCTCTTTGGTTGATGGAACGAGCGTAGTAGAAATAGTAAGGTAGGATTTTGGCAGTAAGGAATTCTCAAAAAATACAAACATATTTATTTGCGGACCACATTGATAACATTTTGCTATAATATTATCATTATTTATTTTAGCCCCGCATCTTACTACTCGTTCAGGTTATACGCATATGTACTAATTACGCTAATGTGTTGAGGTAGGTTTAATTTAGAGGAATTGACACCGAATTTGCGTGGAGGGAACCATTTGGGGAGAAAAAAACTCAGTTCACCCGACCGAGCCCCAATCCCCCGTCAGAGTCAGTCTGATATATTGTGCGAGTGATGTCTTAGACCATGCGGCCACCGAAGCGGGTCATATTATTAGTGTTATTTTATTGGTATTGATAATATCTATAAAAAGTGACAACTATAGATAGAATAACTTGACGTATGAATAAGTGAAATTAAATCTAGTCACTTTTAAACAGTTCAATTTTAATAGTAAGTGTCTGACAGCCAGTAACAGGGGCTCCGGAAGCTATTTGAAAATGGGGGGGCGGAGGGCTCAGCTGAAAGGCTGGTTCGCGGTTCAAGGTCCTTCCTCGGTAAAATTTTAAACCTTAAATAACTCTTGAAACTATTTGATGGAGGTTTATTTTTCATTGGTAGTACTTTTTTATTTCTTTATTTATCATAATGTAGAGTAAAAACACGGTAAGAATGGTTATTAGATATAACAAATAAATTTTTCTTTGCAAATTTCAATGCCCTTAGAAGACTGAAATATTTTTTTGAAAATTAGATGCCTCTAAAATCTAATTTTAGAAAAATAGATGCCCTTGGAAGTTCACTTGGAATATCCATACAAATGTATTTTGCATATATAGGATGGAAATAATGGGAGTGGGGGGCTTAAGATAGCCGCAGCCCCACCGAGATAGAAGCAAGGAGGTCCCCCCTGGCTAGCCGTGACAAGAAGAGACAGCGCTGTTGCTGCAGCGGGCAGATGGCGTCATAACAGGTCGGTCCAGTTCCTTGGTGACCGCACAACTCAAGCCCGCACGCGGTCACGCGCGACACCATCAGGCCCGGGTTACTGCAACTTACACACTAACTAACCCAAGGACACAGAATGAGACGAGGTTTGAAATTTAAATAAAATTCACCAGCACTCGTCGGGGGAAATAGTTTAAAAAGCAACAACACAGAATTGGGCTATAACCTCCTTAGTCCAAACTCTAAAGTGACCAATATTCCCC
Source organism: Timema bartmani (assembly GCA_902151455.1). NCBI lineage: Eukaryota > Metazoa > Arthropoda > Insecta > Phasmatodea > Timematidae > Timema > Timema bartmani. Next base: position 230,442 of record CABFWB010000617.1, on the reverse strand, counting down.
AATTTTAAGTGTGCGTGGGGGGGAGCATTCCAAGCTAAGTGATGACATGATTTATTTCTGACGCGTGTTCTTCCACAGTTTTTAAAGAGTTTCAATATTTTTTACAAACAGAGTGTACATATCACATAACGACGGACAGAAACTCCCTGGAGCGACTCTCACTATTCACACCTGCAACTATCGTGTTACTTTGAGAGTGTCAACATGATCAGGTGATAGGGATGTTACCACGCCTGACTTTGAAAATCCACGGTTCAATTCTAGTTCGGTACACTGAGCTAGTCTTAGAAACTTTGATCACTGCGTCTTACTACCGGCTCAGGCTATGTGCATATATATATGATCATTACTATAATATGGCAGGGATGAAGGAAGTAATTTGGAAGTAATTTACCCACATTTGCGTGGTAGTAGAGTGGGAAACCATTTAGGGCAAACCACCCTCAGTACACCCGACCAGGATTCGAGCTCCGACCACCCCGATTTTGGCAGTCTAGTTTATTGCAAGAGTGACGCCTTAGACCATTCGGCCACCGAAGTGGGTTAGTGTGATTTTATAGGTATTGATAATATATATCTAGAATGAAAGCTCCAAATCATATGACTTGACGTATGAATACGTGAAAGTAGATCTAGTAGTTTTTCTACCTGTCAAATAGGGCCGTTTCTATGAAAACTTTACAGTGCTCCGTTTTTGACCCTGCCGGGATTAAAACTACTGAGGCTGAGTGAAACAGAAGATGTAGCAGAGTAGAAGATGAGGTGGGCTGTAGATAAGAAATCATTGCATCTTCTACTCCGCTCCACCTTCTGTTTCACACTCATCCTCCTTCTTGCATCGGATTAGTGGACAGACTCTGCAGCTAAGGTGACGCTATGAGCCTAGCTCTGCCCTCGACCGTACGCCATCCCACGTGACTTGTCATGATCCAATGAGGAGGAATGTCTCGCCGCGGTTCACATCGCCACCAATTGAAGACGTCATAAAGCGTATTACGGCTGTAATGAAACAATCAAGGGTTAGCTCGCTGACGACTCTGTTCCTACTTCGGCGACACGAGGTGAGGAATGAATGACCTGGAGGGACAGTTCGAAAATGTATATCTTACTACCCGTCCAGATGATATGCAAATATACCAATTGAAGGTTGAATTAAGAGGAAGTGCAGCCCACTTCGGTGGCAGCATGGTCTAAGGCGTAACTCTCGCAATAGAGTGGACTGCTGAAGATGGGGAGATCCGAGGTTCAGATCCCGACAAGGTGTATTGAGGATGGTTTTCCCTAAATAGTTTTCCACTCTTCCTCCTCCACGCAAATGCGGGTACTCTTTATCTAAATTCAATCTTCCTCATTCTTAACTCACTAGCGTAATTAATACATGTGTATATAACTTTAACGGGTAGTAAGATGCGGCGATAAAAAGAAGAGGAAGTTTACCCGTATTTACGTGGGTGGAGGGAGAGTGGAAAACTCTTAAGGAATACAAACACCCGACCGAGTTTTGAACCACGATCACCCAGTGTTGGGTAGTCCAGTATACAGGGTGTTCCCGGGTTAAACTTATGGAAGTGGTAATAGATCTAAAAACTAATTCAAAATGTATTTCGTGGATTTGCTCGTTTTAGCTGGTTTAATATTAATTTTCCTGTAAGATGTATTGTTTGTGCTGGACTTGTGGCTTGGCCTCCGCGTTCGTCTGATTTAACGCTCTTAGATTTGTTTGTATGGAGAGCTCTCAAGCAAAAAGTGTATGAAGTGACCTTCAATCGTTACGACAAAGAATAACGCGAAGAAACAACAGTTGCAATGCTTGTCTCCGGGCTGAAGGCCCTTGATTTGAACAAAATAAATAACATATTTTATTTAATACCTACATATTTTGTTTTTATTTAATTTTTTGCTACTTGCACGAAAAGAAAGCTAAAACTAGCAAATCTCCTAAATATATTTTTTGAGTTAGTTTTTTGATCCATTACCACTTCCCAAAGTTTAGCCGTTTAACCCGGGAACACCTTGTGTAATGCGAGAGTGGATGCCTTGAGCTATGCGGCCATCGAGGCAGATAGCTCGAATATAGATCCTTTCTAGTAGCATTCTGTTACAGTTCAATTCTCATAGCCTTCCTTAACCGACAACTAGTATAGTTATTGGATCTACTTTAACGTATTCATACGTCAAGTCATCTGTTCTAAAAGCTGTCATTATTGATATGACCAATACCTATAAAATAATAATAGTAATAATAATACTATAGTGAAACGTTAACAATGTTGAATCCAAAAAAAGTTTGTATTTTTTAAAAGGATTGAAAAGAACCGAAAATTGGACTGTAGAAAAGGTTCTTTTAGAAAATACAACTATTATTTTTCAGCCAACATTGATATAGACGTATGAATACGTGAAGGTAGTTTTAATAACCTTTCTAGCTGTCAGATAAGGTTCTTCTTATTAAAATAGGACTGAAATAACGTGTGTGCTAAAAGGTCTGTATGAATACCAACCAAACATAAATCTTTCGCCCCCTCTAATGACACGACCTTTACGGAAAGATTCGCAGGCGTCATCAGAGTAAACAAGGGCGTCTTGTCCAGATGGTTACCCCGTGACGTCATCGGTACATCGACGACGGACGTTCAGCATCGCTAGGATCGCTCGAGAGCTGATGGATACCAGTTCGTAGCGCCCGCCGCGTTTATTTATATTTGGGAAGGATTTTTTTCATTTTCTCCTGCGGCGCACGTTTAGACCTTAGTATACTTACGGAATGTAAGAATGACAAAACACAATCACAGGTCAGTGACCTCCTTGATCTAACTAGAGTCCTGAGAGCCTGGGAGTATAGGGAACTCGAGCTAAGGGAAGGGTTTTTACAGTTTTTATGGAAAAATATTATTTTTAGCCAAAATAAGTCAAATATTGCTCCAGTAAAGACGTAGAGTTAAATTTTCTTCACATTGTGGTATCAACAGTTGTTGAATATATGTCATGAGCGTAGCGGTATTAGATGACAAACTCTTTAAATGAAGAGAAAAAGTTTTCTTTAAATTCCAGGACAACCTTGACAGATATTTAACACCTGTTGACATCACCATGTGAAGAAAATTAAACAATATATTTCTAATGGAACGATATTTGATTTAATTTGACCAAATTGCTAAAAAAAACTGCAAAAACACAGCCCCTTCATCGCGTTCCCAAAATTACCATCTTAAGGCGCTAGAATAGTCGAGGATAAATTTATTAACTTCAGGAACTAAGTGTGTTTATAACGTTTCTGGGTGGAGCTGTAGCAGTAGGATAACAAACAGGTATTGTTTAGTATGAATATATCTACTGAGCCAGTTGTGCTCTATTCTTTGTTTTAATTAGTCATAATCATTATCACTAGGTGTCAGCACCACACTGATGTCTTGTTATCATTCCCGCCCTTCTACCCTAATGGCTCTAGGCTCACTCATCCCGCGCTTTTCTTAGTATAACAGGTAAAAACTGTGATCAAGAGTTTTTTTAGCCTCGGGACACACAGCCATGAAACTCTCTCGTGTGAAATATTAATAAGGGCTCAAGAATCAAGATTGGGGCGCCCCAGCTATCATCTCATCACTCCAGGTATTCTCAGTCACCATTCGCAAAGGTAGCTTCATAGTTAATTAATTGGTTTTCTCTATGTTTGATAATTTAACGAATGTATACAAAATCTCGCCTGTTAACACCGCGCAGGTAAGGAGGAAAATACAAATGACAGTACAATGTGTTGTTACCCCCTTATTAAATGACATAATTATATTCACAAATATTCATTCTACGCTCCTATAACAGTTGCCTTTCGTTTCCCGGGCATTTAACTCTTATTGATCAACATAAATATGTGGATTTTTGTACTTTTCAGAGTGGAAATGTCAACTTTTAAACTATGTAAATGTAAATTGTAATGTAAATGTAATGTAATGTAATGTAATGTAATGTGTGTGCGCTGTATGTATGTATGTATGTATGTATGTATGTATGTATGTATGTATGTATGTATGTATGTATATATGTATGTATGTATATATCTAACTAAGTTTGTATCCTTCATTTACTCTGTAAGTTAATATCTTACCTTGCATTATTCCACTGTGGTATAGGTTATAATATAGGGTCATAGCGTAATACGTCAAGGTAAGATTGATACGTTTCAGGGTAAACAGAATGTATGTATATTATGTACATAATACTCGAAACCTCATGTTTAAAATTTACTTCTATTATATATATATATAAACACGGAGTCGCAGACACAGGGTCTCTAGTATTTTATTCGTGACTACCAAAAGTAGCCGGCACCACGTAATGTATTGCGAGGTTACCCCTAACAATAATTTTTTTTCTTGCTTCAAACAGACAGGAAAATAAACTTTTTATTTTATTTCTTACACCCCTGTTTTTAATTAATTAAAAAAATCTAGTCCAAATTTTAAAATTCCTGCTTCCAGGTACACATGTTATTGTACAAGGGCTACTACTTTTTAAATGTCAGACCTTTGGGTGCGGTAGATATCGCGCAAAGCTCATGGCAAATAAAGACACAGATACACAAATTCTTCTTTTATTAATATATTATATAAATACCTGCTTCGGTGGCCGCGTGGTCTAACGCACTACTCTCGTAGGAGACTTGGCTGCCGATGACGGGGAGATTGAGGTTTGAATCTTGGTCTGGTTTACTTAGGGTGGTTTTTACAAAATGGTTTTCCACTCTCCCTCCACGAAAATGCGGGTATACTTCTTATGAATATAAACCTTCCTGGGCCACCATTATTGTACTTAGTACATAAGCGTATAACCCGAACGGATAGTAAGACGAGGTAATAAAAACATCTATAAATAGAAGAAGAATATATACGTACATGGGGCTTCAAAAGGGAGCTGCCCTTAGGGCCCTTTGGACCATAAAGCCACCAATGCTGCGGGATCATACTTATAAAAGAGAAGAATCCACTCAACGACATTTTGTCCTTAGAAAGAAGCGGTTCTCTATTGAAATATCCTCATCGTTTCAAGGTTAGACACATTGTCATCAGAGAGTGTCATACCTGACGTGAAGTGCAGATACAAAGGCTCGTACACATATTCCTTATCCGTTATGGCCGTAGTCCGTAAGAAGATATTAGCTCCACAGTAACAAATTACTGTGTCCACAGCGTACCGATCCGTAAAGTCCGTGGTACTCCGAAAAAGTTGGATCAATTTTAATTCTCTTTTGAACTGTGGATACTCAGTAAGCTTCTATACTTACTGGAAGAGGTGTTTTGTCATTGGGTGGACATAGCTCAATCGGATCAATCTTTCCTCGACGGATGGCTATTGAGATCCAATTACGGTTCGACAAATAAATTAACACCGATGCGCGGATCGAAATGAAAGCATCAACGTGGTGGTAACGGGGATGGTTGCCATTTTCTAAACGAACTATATTTTCATTTATCCACCTTTGCTAGCAATTCATAGAAAACTTTTAATATCTTTAAGCTATCATTTTCTTGTATATTAATAAAATGAGAAATTTATTTGTCTGTTATGAACATTGTGCGATATCTACCGCACACAGAGGACTTAAATTTAAAAATTAGCAGCCCTTGTGAACGAATATATGCACCTGGAAGAAGGAATTTTAAAATTTGGATTATATTTTTTTAAATTTATTAAAAACTAGTCCGGTAGAAAGACGTAGCCCGGGGTAGCCGAGCAATACATTGCAACGCCGGGTACTTTAACTAGTTTTAACTAAAAAAATATTCTGAAAGAGTTGTTACGACACCTTAGGCTCTCAGTGGCGTGTCTGCCTACCAAGCTGAGGGGTTCCGTGTTAGATTCCCGGTAAGGACGAAAAATGTAGCATTGATTAAATATTATTTTATTTTAATTTGTTTTTGTTCGCACATTATTATTATTATGCGTCACGTAGGGGGTGCGGATTATTTATATCATACATAATACAACCGTGATTCAAATTTTAATCCTCGCCTAAGAGTTCATGAAACCCTAGCCCAAGGCCTGCTGGATACGGAGAGAGTAGACAAAATAAAAAACGTATACGGACTCTTAAGGATATGGAGTTTACGGAGTATGTAGACGAGTCTTTATAAATCACGACAAAAGGACACCTCATCCTGATCCATCTTCACTAAGGACACTTCCAGAAAGATATATCCCATTGAAATATACCAGACGTAGGCGAGACTTTATCTCTTAATATCTTTTAAAAACACGTGTGAAGAGTTCGAGTTGAGAGGTTACTGAAAAGAAGAAAACTTGAATAGAGATTTCAATTATTATTTTTTTCGGACATCGGAAGGGATTTAGGGTGGGGGGCGGGGGAGGGGAGGCAACAGTCTTTTTATTTTTTTTACGTGATTAAAAATAGGGTAACCAATGTTCTCGTCTTTCTGAAGAATACAAAAAAAAATGGATCTCTTAAGAGGCTCTTGAGACAGAATAATCCACGGTTTGTTCGTTGATCTCGGATTGTCATCCGAAATAATAAAACAACTTGTGTCCTAGACGTTGACGAGGGTGTAGCTTAGTGAGACGACACCCCTTCAATCATTTTGGAAGATCAGAATTAAAATTGTACAATATAAAATACACACACACACACACACACACAAAAGATGAATAGAAAGCTTTTCACACTTATTTTGTGATGGGAACTTCAGTCCCAAAGTGTCATTTTCAATATCTCTTCATATAGTTTATTATTTTTAGTTAAATAAGGAAAATTTACTATGCAGAAGATTTTTGTCAAAAAGTTAAATGATATAGATAAATTGTACATATATCATTCATCTCATTCTATAACCTTTTATATGATTTGGAACACATGGAAGTAGCTATAATATTCTATTTATAATTTAAAACATTACCCAGATACCCATGTTAAACAAATTTGTTAAAGCTATTTTCATAAAATTTCAAATTTTAAAACTCAGTCACCAGTAATCTACCCTTAAATCAATTTTACTTCGAAAACCAAGTATATAGTGGTGTTTATGCCGACCTCGATGGTCTAGGGGTAAATTGTCCATCTCAGGACCCGGTGTTCGTGGGCTCGAACCCAGCCGGGGTCAACGGATTTTTCTTGAGCGATAAAAATCCGTAACACAACTTCCTTCGGAGGGTTAAGTTGGTCCCATGTTGATTGTGGCGTGTAAAAGAACCCTGGAAGGTATGTGAAAATACCTTTACCGGTAAAATTGAGAGGTCGTTTCACTATCGATCATAGAAATTCAGTGTAGAAGTCAACAGGAAACCACCACACTTCCTGAACTCCTATAGTAAATGAGATTTCCACCAGATGGTTCGGGCAGCACTGACCAACTAAAGGGCTGAGTGAATGCCTAGCACCGGATGGAGAGAAATCGCATCAAACAAACCGTCGGGTTGTTCACTTAAGAATAAGTGATTTTTTATGTAAAAAAAACCCTCCCAATACATCCAATTTTAACAAAAACGTTCGAGCAATTTTCGAAAAATTGAAAGTTTTATAAAATTCAAATAATTTGTAAACTAGCTTTAATTTTAGAGGTAAAATTAAAATCACTATTTGGCCTCGTGGTAGGACCATATAACATCAACGACGATGTCCTCGCGATCATACAAGAGACACGCCATTATTCCGGCGACGCAAGCAGAGAGTAACATTGACGATGTCCGTTTTGGGGGAGGTCCAATGCTGTAACAGGAGACACACTTCCTCCCACGTCCGGACCTCCTGGCCTCATTGTATCTCGGTGTCCATTGTATGAAGGTTACTGAATGGCAAGGTAACAGGACCCTTACATGGCATCCTCATGTCCTCACCGTCTCGGAGGACTATTATTACTAGTTTCAAGGACATTTCTCTGTCCTGTATTGCGCTAACAGTCAACCCCGGGCTTCATTACACTTTATTTTTACCAGCTATCCGCTTCTTAGTACCCGTCCTGGATATTTGCATATTTTCACTGACGGGTAGATATGAGGAAGGTAGAATTTAGAAGCGATGTATCCTCATTTTCATGAAGGGAGGATGTGAAACCATTTAAGAAACATTTAAGTACACCCGGTCGTGATTCTAGCCCTTCTCGTTGCCAGCAAAAAACCCACAGGACGAGATTGACGCCTCAGCTCACCGGTTTAGGTTTCAAACAAATATATGTATCCCTGTTCCCTTGGGTTATGATACTTATAGTCATTACAGGCACTACAACGTCCTTGTAATGGATAATCCGCATCGGTGAGCAAGCGGACTAAACGTCAAGCTCGAGTTTAATCTGGTTTAATCGGTGACTTGAGAGGTCAGAGTTCGAATCTCCCACTGGGTGTATTTAGAGGTGGTCTTACCTCAATAATTTCCCACCACTCTCCCTCCTAGAAAATGCGGGTACATTTCCCAGTAAATTTTACCTTCCTTCCCTGTATAATATGTGTAGTTAAATGCGGTTAGCTCGGACGGGTAGTATGATGCGCTTGAAAAACCTTTATCTCACACACCCTCACACTTTATCTCTCTCTCACTTTTTCTTTATATCTCTTACTCTCTCTCCACCCACCCACACACACACACACACACACACATACACACACACCCACACACACACTAATTTGGTTAGGAAGCCCGTTCTTGAAGGCCTTATTTCGTACCAAAATCCTATTGTATAGTAGTATTTTTATAGGATAAAAGGCCTTCCACAGCGTTAGAAGGAAGTTCATTCTGGAAGGCCTTTTATCCTATAAAAATACTACTATACAATAGGATTCTGGTACGAAATAGGGCCTTCTAGAACGGGCTTCCTTGCGTAATATTCTTAAAGGTATTATATCTTCCTTGCCTCGCGGCTGTATGGTGGGTAGGATGTGACGACCTCTCAGGGTGGGTCGCCTTGTTTACCCCAGTCCGACAACACGTGCATCCCACGTGTCATCCCGGGTAACGCGCCGGTCCCAGCTGCACGCACGCACACACACAAACACACACACGTGCACCGCCTCCTACTCACACGGGACGTCGACAGTAATAACACAGGCACGCACCAATGCAAGGTACAGCAGAAAAATAACATCCACGAACGGAGTCGAGACACGTTGAAGGCGTCATCGGCGGAATACGTGGCGGATATAAAGTCCCTCGACCTCCTCCCCCCTTTTCCTCACTAAGGATATCCGCAAGGTAGGCGTGCCCTTCTCTCAGGACACGAATCCTGAACCGGGGATCATAGATCGGAAAAGACGTGTTCGGATCCCGACGAGCTGAGATACAGTCCATTTATCAAAGGAAGAACCTTAATTTGTCTTCTAGAAAAGTGACTAGATCTATCATATGTTCATGCGTCAAGTCGTGTGATCTTCAGCTGTCACTTTTGATATATATTTCCAATACCAATGAAATAACACTAATACTACAGTAAGATGTATTATTGTTGACAGCAAAAATACATTTTTTTAAAATTCCTTCCTATCAGAATCCTACTATGTATATAGCATTGACAAGATAAGTAAAGAGTCCTGGGTTCGTTCCCCGTATCTACAAGTGTCAAACGCGTCATTCTCATGTTAGACAGGATTGCAGGAGATTGAAGTTCGCATATAGATCGGGTATACTGAGGGTGGTTTTTTCCAAAATGGTTTTCCACCCGCCTTCCACGCAAATGTGGGTACACTTCCTCTAATTATAGCCTTCATAATCCTTAAAACCATTATTGTAATTAGTACATAGGCGTATAAGCCGAACGGGTAGTAAGACGCTGTGATAAAAAAAAGTAGCGAGATGTGGTGTTAATATGTGATAGCAAAAAGCTATTTCTAATTTATGTTCTGTACACAAACTATTTAGAGAGAACCAACTTATAAACTATGAAGGCTGAAACAAAACCATAAGTTAAAAATATATTATATGTATTGTTCCCACAGCACAGTAGTCGATTGAACGGCAACTCATCCCAGCTGTTAGCGAACATGTGTGTAAACAATAGCTCATTAGACTAACAAAGGCAGGGCCAATCCAGTGATGGTTCATGGGGGACGAGGTGAAAGGAGTAGAAGAGGGTGGAAAACAATTAATTCCCGTGGGAGCACTTCTGAATGGAGGTTATACATTGAGCTCAAGTTTCGAAAGTGTGTTGAGGGTTTATACCCGCACCCCACCCTCTCCCTATTTGACTGGCGGGAACCAGCACATGGTACAAACGGGAGGGAGAATAGGTCTTCATTTTTCATAATGTGTAACTTTTTTTTAGCACTCCGTCTTACTACCCATTCAGACTACACACATATGTACTAATTATGAATTTATTATAATGTGTTAGGGATGAGGAAGGTTAAATTTAGAGGAAGTGTACCCACATTTGCGTTGAAGGAGACTAGAAAACCAATTAGGAATAAACCCGGTACACCCGACCAATATTCGAACTCCGGTCATTGGCTGTCCAGTCTATTGTGAAAGAGTGAAGTCCTGTAATGTTTTACTAACAGAATTTAACAGGGATCGACTAACAGGCAATATACCATTAAACAATTCGATAACACAGCAATAAATGTTTTAGCATACTTAGATAAGGTGTTTAAAATGTATTATTTAGAGATATTTCACGTCCACTTCCTGAACTAACATGAATTACAAATTAGCTTTACTTTAGGACAGACACAACAACCAGTCCCCTGGTCGCTAATTTATAACTGTGAAACCGGAAGTAATATTTTCCTTATTTACATTTAAAAAAATGTTGTGGCCATTTCTAGAATCAAAAGTGGGACAGGCTTATAAAGTGTACCGAAAATACAAGTAAGAACGAAGTAAGCAAGACAGTGTAAAAAAATAATAAT
>CABFWB010000617.1:188463-219469 GCA_902151455.1 Timema bartmani | reverse complement strand
TAGCACCGCGTCTTACTACCCGTTCGGGTTATACGCACTAGCGCTAATGTGCAATGGTAGGGTGATTGTGAGATGAAATGGAGGACCTACAGTTTAACGTGGGATCCGAACCACGGCGGAGGTCTGGCACATTCACAAGTTGTGATTAATACACGTCTTGTCAGAGGTGAAGAAAGGGGTGCCACTCTAAACATAATAGATGGAGTTCCTAGTAAACTGACGCACAGCTTATAGTGTCATTGCCATTTTGTTTGTAAAATAAGTTTGTACATTTAAATTTTCTCCAAGTTTGATTTGCATTACCAGAACCTGTTTGGCTTCTATTGTCGTTTTAACGTACCTTTGGAACGAATTAGCCCCGTAAATTGAGGATTTATTGAAAATATAATAACAATTCTTAAAATTGTTGGTTTTATTTTATTAGCATTTGATAATCTATCAAAAGTGACAGCTGTAAATCACATGACTTTATGTATGATTGCATCAAAATAGTTTTAATAACTTATGTTCACCAGCTTCAGTGGCCAAACGGTCTGAGGCGTCATTCGTGTTGGACTTCCCTGCTGATGACGGGGAGATCGGGGCTCAAATCCCGGTCGGGTCTACTGAGGGTGGTTTTCCCTAAATGGTTTACCACTCTCCTTCCACGCAAATGCTGGTAGATTACCTCTAAAATGCTTCCTTCCCTGTCCTACTAGAGTAATGATCATACATGTGTACAACCTGAACAGGTAGTGCGACGCGCTGACAGGGGCGGATCCAGATCATTTTAATAGGGGGGTCATAATTATAAATAACGTAGTTACTTACAATGTTAGATTTATGTTTAAAGCCATTTAATAGCTTCTCATTCTTCATTGATCTTATGTATGTTTGAAACCGTGGTCATCCTCTCGAATTTTTTTAAATCTGATAGTTTTTATAAACTATTTGGAGTGGCCCTCTTCAATATTTTTTTGAAAAATGGTTCACTCTAGAAGCTATGAGTAGTCTTCGCCTTGATTTTTAAAAATTAGATTCTTTTATAAGCCATTTGAAGTGTTCCTAAACTAGAAATTTTTGAAATTTGGATGCCCCTCGAAGGTATTTAGAATTATCATCACCTTAATTATTTACGATAGTTAGATACCTTTAGAAGATAATATTTGAAGTTGTCTTCCACCAACAAAATTTTGAAAATTAAATTATTTCAGAAACTAAGCTATTTGGGGTGGTCCTCACCTAAAAATTCTTCAAAATGCCATGCATCAAGAAGCTATTTGAAGTTGTCTTCCCCTGATTTTTTCTTCAAGAGATGCCTTTAGTCTAGTAGTTAATTGAAGCTGTCTTCTCCGTCAAATTTTTGAAAATAGAATGCATTTAGAAGTCATATGGAGTTTGATTCTAAGGCAATCTTTCAGCTTCATATTTGATAATATCAGAGACTTTGAAATATATCTAGGGGGTAATTTATTCCAGGGTGGGGCAAATTATTTATACGGGGGCAGAGTTCCACACAGTTCCACCACTCCTACTGTCCACACATACTCTATATTAGGTATTTATGGATGACTGCTCTCAGGCGATTATCAGTCTTCTTTGATATGTGGTAGTCTACCATCTCTATGAGGAACATTGTTTGTTACTCGCTATGCCTGACTATATTCTTACATGAAAACCAATATTTTTTTCCACATTTGCGTGAGTCATATCGAACATTGAATAAACGTGGACGAATAACGCACACGTGGACCCAGTTCTAGAGATGTCTGCGTGTAAAAAGATTTAAAAAAAAATTATATTATGTATCTGTGTTATATTTTCTTCTTAAAATTTATCTTTCATTTTGTTTGTGTATTAATTTTCTAACTTTCACAGGGGGGTCAACTGACCCTTTGACCCCCCCTGAATCCGCGCCTGCGCGCTGATACTGTTCTTTATATTGCGATCTTAATAATTATTGCTGGGCAATATAATCTTGTCAGGTCAGACACCATAGCTCAGTCAGTAGCGTGTCTGTCTACCGAACTAAGGGTCCCACGTTCGATTCCTTTCATGGCTGAAAAATGTATCATTGGGGAAATGTGGATTTCCCATTTCACAGTGATGGATTAACGGCCGGGAGTCTGGGTGTTGTGTATGTTCTAACTTCAAATTAGTTTATAATTCGTGTTCTGAAAGCGGACGTCAAATATCTTAAATAAATGGAAAAAAATCTATAATTTTTTTAAGCTTTAGAAATTGTGCGCATTAAACTTTAAAAGGGGAACACGAAACCCACTAAATTAAAATAAACATCGTCACCGCTAACAAAACTAGTGACGCTAAATTATCCTCTCTAAATAGATTCATTCCGACCTAACCAAACAAGAAACTTGATTTCTATAAACACTTTTCCAGAAACAAATTTATGGGAAACTTTGCATTCACAAGTTTAAAATGTCATGAAATTGTTCATCACGAATCCGAGAAACCAAATATGGAACACTGATGAATACAATCATCACAAAGCTCCCTTTCTATTGAATGAAACATAAATCTTTTCTTTATCGGCGTACAATAGACTGAATGGAATACTAACATCGTTGTAGTGTGTGTGTGTTTTTTAAAACGCCGATCATTTGTGTTAGTAGATGGATAAAAAGATGTTTAAAATACAGAGGATTTGTGAACTGTCCGATACATGAGCAGACAGTGTGTAGAGGATAATATGATACACGTATTCAATGTATGTAAGATAACAGGAGGCGCCGGGGAGGGGCTACAAAATATCTATAATGAACATGATATTTTCTTTAGACATTGAAAATGTTATTTTATAAAAAATAAAATAATATTTTTCCGAATATTACAAAGACCTCACCAACCCAACTATTTTTTTCTTTGCGTGTTTAACATAAAGGTTAGTAAGGGAAGATGGATGAGTTGGGTATGGGAAGAGGGAATGCATCATAATCATCATCATCATCATCATCATCGCGAGCAAGCTCGTAACTCGGTCCTTTCATCTCGTGTACATATCTGTCATGAACATAGCGGCATTAGAAAAGAAACTTTTTAAATGAAGAGGAAAAGTTGTCATTAAATTCCAGAACACCCTTGACAGATATTCAACAACTGTTGATATCACGATGTGAAGAAAGTTAAACTATATCTTTCTACTGGAGCAATATTTGATTTATTTTGACCAAAAAAAGTTTTGATATAAAAACTGCTAAAATAACACACTGGCCTTTTCTCGCGTTCCCTACAATCCCACCATGTCTTACTACCCATCCGAGATACACGCTAATGGGGTAGAAGAAATAAAGTCAAATTTAGAGGAAGTGTACCCACATTTACGGGGAGGGTGTGTGGAAAACCATTAAGAAAAAACACCCTAGTACACCCAACCGAGATTCGAACCTCTATCCCCCCGTCATGGGAAGTCTAGTCTACTGCGAGAGTAGCGCGTTAGACCACATGGCCACCAAAGCGGGCCGTTTTGTTGTTTCTGATGACGAATTACCGAGCCATCTTGATAGAGCTTGTCGCGCCAATTAAATACAATTAACAGCAGCACGACGAAACCGCGGAGATGTCATTCCAGTGTTCCACAGACTCCAATTAGACACAGTGTCAAGTACGGGGTAGCTTTGTTACTCCTCTCAACATTATTGTATACACTACCTCATTAAGGGGGCCGCCTCGGTACGCGATAAATTGCCGCGCAAACGTTCAGCTCTAATACAATAGTTTATTCTATGATGCGTTATTTCAAAATATGGTTCACGCCAAAATACATTCGAAAGATTCCAAAAGGGATATCTTTCCTCTATACCTTGAGATAAGAAGTTTCGTAGTTTTCTTTCCCCTCGTTCTTATTGACATTACAAAGGGTGGCTGTAGGTGAAGGGTGAAAGAAAGTATAAGCTTAGAAAAAACATAGAAGTTCCAAAAAACTACACATACCATTGTATTTTAAGCCTTGTGGTCATTCAGCGATTGATACTTTCTCGCTGACCGAAGCGGCCGCCTTAAGAAGTAGTGTAATCGTGGGAATTGTCGATCTTTGACAATATGATGAATCTTGATATTTTATGTACGCTCCAAATTATAAAAAAGTGGGTTTTACAATATCATATTAGGCCTATACATTGTACAGATTGATTTTAATTTGGAGCGATTTATTATAAAACTGGAAACTCATGTTGCCACAATGGCGTGAATAAAAATATTGTTTTTACATTCTCAGTCCGTTTGATTAGATATATAAAAATAAACTTTACAGTAACCCATAAGGAAGTATTAATTGAATATCTTTGATAAGTTTATAGCTAATAAATCAAATAAAACATATCTATGATGCTAGATTTTAGTGACTTTCAATCAATGTTGGTGGTCGAAAGTGGACTTCCTAGAAAATTCATGGTTCATGTCCCCATGCCTGTCTGTCCCCATGCCCGTCTGTCCCCATGTCCGTCTGTCCCCATGTCTGTGCCTGGGTTACAGCATAAATTGTAAGATTTTGTTCAAACTTGATATTTGTGTGTTGTACCTCGAGTAGAAATACTGATTTTAATTTTAATTCTAAAATAAAAAGCAAGTTTAATGACGACTGATTATTGAAAATAGGTATGTGGAGAGTGTTTTTGCATTATAAATAAAAATGTAATTTTTTAAAAATTTTAAATAAAAAAAATTGTTTATAATAATTTTGTTCCAATTTTATATCTGAAGTGTGTTTCACATGATTATTATCAAAGTATTATGTATTTTTTTTTGCTAAGGAAAAAATTGTTTTAATGTAGTTTACTAATAGCCGACCGCCTCTTATTCTAGTGGTCAGAGTTCCTGGATACGGATACAGAGGTCCCAGGTTCGATCCCTAGTGCTTACAGAATTGTTCTGTGAAACAGTGGCAAACTCAGCCTCGTGAGAACAAATGAAGAGCTATTTTAATAAAGAAGTAGTGGCCTCGGTATAGAAAACCGAGATTAACGGTCTGAGGGTTCGTTGTGCTGACCACATGACACCCTATATCCGAAAATGTTAGCACTATCATGATTTACGGTGGCGGCCGGTCGGTCGTTATAGCTTAATCGTGGGCTCAAGACAAATAGTTGTCTGTTTATTTTACTAATAACATATTTCTAGAAGTTTTCCCTAGTTACAATATATATGAGTAACTACGTAGGCCTACCATTTATTAATTTTCCCCGCCCGGCCCACACGCTTATAACCACACTAGTGGCTCTATTTTTTTTTTATCACCGCGTCTTACTACCCGTTCGGATTATATACCTATGTACAAACTATGCTAATGGTTTTAGGGATAAGGAAGGTTATATTTAGAGGAAATGTACCCATATTTGCGTGAAGGGAAAGTGGAAAACAATTTTTTTTAAATAAACCTCGGTACACCCGACCGAAAATCGAACCTCAATCTCCCTGTCATCGGCAGTCTAGTCTACTGAGAGTGTAGCGCATTAGACCATGCGGCCACCGGAGCGGGTAATGGCTCTATTTAATTTGAAGTATTTAACATGCACTTTCTGAACCAACCAATTATAACAAAACATAATTTTCCTAACTCAAAATCTAGAACCCGCTTCGGTGGTCGAATGTTCTAATAACGGGGAGATAGGGGTTCAAATTACGGTTGGGTTTACTAAGGGCTTTTTTCCCCCTAAATAGTTGTGCACTCTCCCTCCATGCAACTGTGGGTTTACGTACTTTAAATTCAACCTTTATCACCCCTAACACATAAGCGTAATAATTAGTATATAAGCGTATGAACCGAACGGGTAGCAATATGCGATGCTAAAAAAAAAGAGATAACAGACACAACACCTTGCTTAGCCCCAGGTCGTTATTCATCACTGTGAAAAGAGGAAACTCCAATTTCAACAAATTATACCTTTTTTCGGCTATGCCGGGAATCGAACCCGTACCCCTTAAAATCAGTATACAAGAGACACTACCGATCGAGCTAGGGTATTGTACTTGTATCGGAGTGGGTCGCATATTGTCCTTCTTGTCAGTCTGGTGAGTTGGAGAATAGCTCCCTCAACATACTACCCCCACCCACCAGGATGGTGTATTGTGGAGGGGCGAAGTACTACACCAGGGATGACAAATCTGTGGCGCGCAAACACCATTTGGATGGCACGAATACATGGAAAAAAAAATAGAGTTTTATCACCGCATCTTAGGCCGTATCACACAAGGATTCCACGGCAGCTCTGCTGGCATTTCAGGGGACTGCCTAGGGATGTGAAAATAGTATCGATACTTTGCTAATAGCGATATTTTCCATTCGATACTAGTATTTTTTTACTCGATACTTTTTTCCCGATACTTTTAATGAGTAGAGTATAGATCTATGTTTTCAATACCACATTCCTAGGTCTGCCACCGTGACCTCACTCCGTGTAGTTTAATGACGGCAGCGATGCCAGGTGTGTGATAAACCCCTAGTTTCTTTTGTTTTATAACTGGCAGCGTTGCCAGCAAAGCTACCATGGCATCCTAGTGTGTTATAAGAATTTCAGTCGGGCCACTTAGCAGCGCCACTATTTTGGCCGCCACCAGCGGCGAAGCCAACTACTCAGACCGAAAGAAGCGCCATTTTTCTGTGGCTGTGCGTGAAACCACCATTTTATCTCTTGTATTTGAAAACGGAAGCGCTTCTCAGAAGAGCTGCTAAGTGGTTCCGTCTGAAGGTCTCTTTACTTTCTGTTCAGGCTTTACTCATACATGATAATTACTCTAATGACTTAGGGTTAAGGAATAAGCATTTTAGAGGTAAAGTCTGTTCAGCGTAGGAATTGTTTTCTGAAAGGCCTTTTTCCCTACCAGAAAGCTATTATATGGTAGTAGGAAAAAACACCTTTCAGAGAGTAATTCCTACCGTGAATGGAGTATAATCTACCCGCATTCGTGTGACAGGAGAATGCTAAACCATTCAGGAAAAACCACCTTCAATAGACCTGACCAGGATTCGAACTCCGATCTCCAATCTCCGCGTCTTCAGCAGGCCATTCGGTCACTGAAGCGGGTATATAAAAAAATTATTAATAAAAACAAAAATTAAAACTTTTCCCAATATGGTATAATCTTTTTAAAGTCAATAATATTTCGACAGCCATTCATTTAATGACATGTCACAATGAATTTTAGTTATGAACCGAACATAAATATCTTGTCTAGAAAAATACAAGATGTTTCAAACTAATTTTGAAAAGATTATGTAAGTTTTGGATTTTAACAATTATATAAATTTATTGAATTTTTTCCACTTAAGGTGTTTCAATGTTTTTACTCTAAGTTGGTATTGAAATTAATATTTTCTAAGACTCCCTTTGACAATTAAAAACATTACCATTCTTTAAAATATTTGTGATTTGATTTGAGTCATTCATTACATTTAATAATATCTAATAAGTTTTGATTTTTAAATAGGCTACTCATTGATAAACGCAGATAAGAGGTGGCATACTAGACTAGTTCAAAATTGAGAAGTTCCTTAAAGTGGCACACTGGTCGGAAAAGTTTCTTCATCCCTGGACGAGACACAGCTGTCAAATAGCAACCCTAAGTTTCCATATTATTGTTCATTCACCCTCCACTAGCAACCCCTCCCAGATACAGGAGGCGCACGTACCGTTCCCAAACAAATGTTTTAGTGTACATGTATAAGGTGGAAAGCGAGTTATGGCAGTTTTTAGCTAAAAATATATATTGCTCCGGTAGAAACAAAGAGTTTAATTTTCTTCCTGTGATGATATCAACAGTTCTTGAATATCAGTCAAGGGTGTCTTGGAATTTAATTACAACTTTTTATCTTCATTTAAAAAGTTTCTCATCTACTGCAGCTATTCTCATGACAGATATTCATCAACAGTTACGGTTGATATCACCTTTTGAAGAAAATTAAACTATATGTTTCTACTGGAACAATATTTTTTTTATTTTGGCAAAAAAAAATTGCTATAAAAACTGCAAAAACACCTTTTCTCTCATCTTCCTACATCCATCCCTACTTTAACAAAGATCATAAAGTTTTCGGGATCATTTCCTTCTTGGTCATCATTATTACTCAGTTCGGTGCTTTTTAAAGATAATGTGCCGGATATAATTATTACCTACATCTAACTATGCGGAACATCAAACTAGATACCCGCTATAGTGGCCGCATGGTCTAAGGGGTCACTCTCATAAAATAAGCCTACTAGAGTGCCGATAACAGGGAGATCCGAGCTCGGTTTCTGGTCGGGTCAAGGATAGTTTTTCCTAAATGGTTTTCCACTCTCTCTCCACGCAAATGCTGGTAAACTTACTCTAAATTCAACCTTCCCCATTCCTAGCACATTAGTGTAATTAGTGCAGATGCGTATAACTAGAACGGGTAATAAGACACGGTGCTAAAAAAAAAAAAAATTTGTCAACCACCTCAACTTGTGCACTGTGAGGGCACGTCTTGTATTTATAGAATTTTGGCGGTGTGCGAGATTTCAGAGCAATATTTATAGATTTGGAACAAAGAGCACGAGGGGTTAGGAGGGGGGGGGTGGCCGTGGCCCTCATACGGAGGAGAAGACACGCATCTGTGTCCCCGTGGGTATTAGGAGAGCAGAAGAAGATAAAAGCTATTCTTGATCGCGAGCTTTGCAAGAGTTCTCGCCGCTGCTGGAAACTAAGAACATAGAGGAATAAAATAGTGTCGCAACTCTCTTCTTTCTCTTTGGCGAGAGTTTTTGTTAGTTTTGGGATTCCTTCTCCTGCCGAGAAGAGGGAACACTGCACACTAGAGAGCAGGGATGCAGGAATCTGAGGAGGTATTCTACCCCCGCGTTCTTAACTCCCCACATGCCGAGGTCAAAAGGGGCATAGTATGGATGTCTGGCTGCGGTTATTTAACGTGACTATTATATCGGCAAAAGACTTCCAAACTAACACCGTCAATTCATCATCGTGAAAGGGGAAATCCCAATTTGACCAATCATGAATCCCGACGAGCTGTGAGACTGTTTTTTTTTTTTAAAGTTATGAACGATGCGAGTTAACGTGGCACTAAAGTGATCGTAAGTGTAAACACAGAAAACAGTTCTTTTTTTTCTTTCAAATTTTAATAAATCAGGACAGTCCACCTAGCCTAACAGGGGTAGCAAGTAGTCCTACCTTGAAGAATGACACTACCTCGTAAGCTAAACCATAATGGAAGCACCCAAGGTAAGCACGTATTGTGAAGCGGTTCCTACCTTGGCATAGTCCAGGGACAAGGAGTTCTCCGGACACGTGTACAGCCCCTCACTAAAAACAGAACGAAACACAAACGTTAGTTAGTTAGTTAGTTAGTCTAACTGTTAGACAAAACATTGACGTTAGAGCACGAGTAAAACATAATACCACCCGCATTTATGGTCGTCTTATAAGAGACGGGACTGCCGATGATGGGGAGATCAGGGCCGGGTGTACTGAAGGTTGTTTTATCCTAAATAGTTTCCCACTTTCCATCCACGCAAGTATGGGTACACTTCCTATAAAATTCAACCTTCCTCATTCCTAACACATCAGCGTAATTAGTATATTTGCGTACATTCCCAAAGGATAACAAGACGCGTTGCTAAAAAAATAATGCTCAGGAGAAATTGGAGGCTTTCAAAGCCCCCCGTCCCCCCATTAATACGCCATTTTTTCTAGCGTTTGGCTTTACTGACCGAGATGGACATGACAACCAGGTTCAGTCGTCTTGTGTGTAGGCTGGTATTCGTCGCCCTGGTGGCACAAAGTGTTGCCAGGGTGCAACACGGGAGGTTGTCTACACGTCATATCCGCAATGAGATTGAGTGATAATAGTGAATATGAAGGTGTGATCTTAAACTTAACTAACTAAACCCTGGTGACCGTTGGAATCATTTCTCTTAGAGGAAAAATACTCAAGGTACCAGCCGGGAATCGATCCGGGACCCCTAGTTTGGTAGCCAGGTGCACTGACCACTACGCCACAGCGACGGTTAAAAAATAACTAACCAAAATTCATTAAAACACTATAGCGCAAGAGTTCCGCAACTTTGTTAAGGCCGCGCCGCCCTTCCCATGTCAAATTGTCTGTGCGACACCCTTGTACCCAACATTGAACCCGGTGGTTACATTATCTAAAGTAAGCCTGCGCGGTGGCGTGGTCAGAACGTGTTCGGAGCCCTCTGTGGCATATGAACACAAGACCTCTCAAACACGTTATTTAACATCCACACATACGCCCTTCTCTCTCACGCGCGTGGTAATAAAATACCTCAAGCCTCGCTATCAGTCGTGACCTTGATGAGGAGATCACTATTAAAACATCAGCCGTTATCTTGTGTGCACTTACAAGGCGCGGTTTAAAGAAGGGACTGTCGTCACGGGACTGAGTTAAAAACAGAACGGTGGGTTCGGAGAGGGTTTATTACACCGATTCACAACATTTTGACACCATCTTTTTTTCGAGACAGATTGATAATCTACAGGTGTTCATATCCTAGTTTTGAAATTACTATTTTCACTGAATCTTACTACCAGTCTGTGATATTCTCATTTAATTATACTTGTAGGGTAGCTGAAGAGGGTTAATCGTTGTTATTATAATTATCTTATGTTTCTGGTGACCTTGATATAAATTAAACTGAAGTGTGAACTTTAAAACTTGGAATATTTCGATTGAGTTCGTCCCATTTAAATAGGTATCAGGAATTGTGCTCCATATAAAAATAATTGAAAGTGTTTCCTGTATAATCCTGTACTCTCAGCCACGACGGTCAACGATCGCGAGAAGAGTCAGGTCACGTGTTCGATACACACCGGGAACGTCATCAACCATTCCGGAGTTCTGTTACAAGACAAACATCCGAGGAGAGTATTGTACCGGGTGTCTGGATGTGACGGATGTCCTCGAGTATGCGACCTTGGTGGACAAGTGACGGGTTCACTGCCTCAAAATATCTTCTTTTAGTTGATTGTATATTTTACACATCCCAGAAAAGGTCGCACACATTCGTGACATTCGGTAATGGTAACACACATTCGTGACATTCGGTAGTGGTAACACACATTCGTGACATTCGGTAGTGGTAGCACACATTCGTGACATTCGGTAGTGGTAACACACATTCGTGACAACCAATAGAGGTAACACACATTCGTGACATTAGGTAGTGGTAACCCAAATTCGTGACATTCGGTAGTGGTAGCACACATTTGTGACATTCGGTAGTGGTAGCACTCATTTGTGACATTCGGTAGTGGTAGCACACATTCGTGACAACCAATAGAGGTATCACACATTCGTGACATTCAGTAGTGGTAACACACATTCGTGACAACCAATAGAGGTAACACACATTCGTGATATTCAGTAGTGGTAGCACACAATCGTGACAACCAATAGAGGTAGGTTTTGAAAGATTAATATAATAAATAAATATGTTTGCGTAACCACCGTAGCAAAAGTCTTGAGTTTAAATAAAAATATACCTTAGAGATGTGCAATCAATGCGGACACTTAGTATCAGATACGTAAGCCTCATAGACAACTGCTTAGAACTATCCCGGAGATAGACTTGGTGTTGATTTCCAACCTCCTTAGACCGTCTTGGGTGTGGCCGACTGTAGAAAGGAAGATATAGTGGAATCATCATAAAATACACATTATATGACATATTTAATGTAGGCTATTCCATTTGCAAGGCCAAGTGTTTCGCAGCTTTCGAATTTGAGTGATGATGTTCATTTTGGAATATGTAAGATTAAATTTACAGCTTTTTGTCAATGGTGGTTACGTTAAGTACAGTAGCTCCACGACTTATTTGGTGCTGACTGACAGCTCACAGCTGACTTCTGACACTCAACATTTAGGTATATACCTAAATTTTGACTGTCAGAAGTTACAGCTGTTAAACACATGTTTTTTGTAGATCATATGGTTCAACGTAGGGATTAATAATTTGGTCTGGTAACGTTTTAAAGCCGTCAGCTGTCAGCTGTGAACTGTCAGTCAGCACCAAATAAGTCATGCATAGGGTATAGTGGTACTCAACATTTTTCAAATGACCCACAAGGTTATCTGACTATATTTCATACTCACATGTTGGTAGCTCTTCCTCCTATGGTAGGGTTCTAGTTGAAAGAAACTTTTAGTAAATAAAAACTGTTCTTTTTATCGTCAACAATGATAACATTTTACCATATTATTAGCGTTATTTTATAGGTATTTTTTAATGTCTAACAAAACTGACAGCTAAAGATCACATGACTTGACGTACCGTTAATTCATCACTGTGAAAGGGAAACCACACATTTCACCAATGATAAATTTTTCACCATGCCGGGAATCGAACCCAGGACCCTTAGCTCAGTAAATAGACACGCTACTGACTGAGATAAGGTTTCGGACTATGTGATAGTAGATCAAGTAACTTTTATGTGACCCACATCGATGGCTGCATGGTTTAAGACGTTATTCTCGCAATATACTAAGTAAGACTGCCGATGACGGGGAGATCGAGGTTTGAATCCCAGTCAGGTGTACTAAGGGTGGTTTTCCTTAAATGGTTTTCTTTTCCACTCTTAATCCACGCAAATGAGGTTACACTTCCTTTAAATTCAACCTACTCATCACTAAATAATTAACTTAATAGGAGTATAACCTAAACAGGTACCTAATAAGACAACATGCAATTTTTTTAAATCCTTCAGATAAAGTTCTTTTTTTATCACCGCTTTTTAAAAACTGCGATAAGGTTCTTATTAATAAAATTAGACTATATTTGACTTGATGTACGAATACGTGATGCTATACCTCATAACTTTTCTAACTATCAATACTCCAAAGAACATCATACCGTATTTCCACTCATGAGTTTATGAAACCAGCCCCAACGTTAGCATTCCCCTTGTAACGGGCGACCTTGAATAACTTGTACACTTCACTTTACCTTCAGTTCACTTAAGGCGTGCAACAACATCTCCATAAACGTCGGTGTTAAGTGCGGTATGTCGGGTGCAGGATAGCTTCTTGTCTACCAGTCGGGAGTTGAAAACATGTTGAGAGGAGACAGAGGAATACGTACACCAAGAAAACTATACAAGAAGCAAGGGCAAGTGAACACAGGCGTCCTTATTAATAGCGTGCATCACATGCCCATCAACTCTGTGATACAGTCAAGAGCGTGCATCACATGCCAATCAACTCTGTGATACAGTCATTTGATGCACTCAACCTTGCTCAAGGATCTGGTGTATATCTGGTCTGTGTCCTATGCCCATAGATTAAACTGCTAATAGTAGGTATATATGAATACCTATTAGTATGATTGTGATATCTTTACTAACATTTCTGTTATATACACATATATATATGTGTATAATATATGTCAACCCACGTTGATAAAATATGACTATTAATCTTACAGCTGTTGAAATCAACACCATCTGTCAAAAGCGACAGCTGCAGAGCACATCCCCTAGGGTAGTTATGTATGTGTGTATGTGTTCGAAGGCGTCAACTTCATCTGTCCTCGTTTGCCGGTGATGGGGAAGTTGGAATCTTCCTATCCGCAATTGCGAATACATTTCTTCTAAATTTTGGGTGGAGTAGGAAATCGGTGAAAGTGAACCGACTCCAACTTCAAAATAAAAACTTATACTAGACTATTATGACGATGTATGGTAAATATATAATTTTAATTTTATAATTATTTTATTCTGTATGACCAATATTTGTAATTTGGATTGACATATTTATTTAAAAATAAATTCATAATGTCAAAGAAGCTTCCCATGAAGTCGTCTGTATTGGAGCATTTTACTGCTGTAAATGTGTTCTTACTAATTAATATGCATTAGCAATTTATGAAGAAAGCATAGTCTAAATCTTGGCCTACCAACTCCAAAGCCCTGGGCATCTCTCCTGACCACCGGAACTTTACCTAAAAGTCAAAAATAAAGCATCTGCCACTTTAGCTTAAGAGCGTGCATCACTCACCAATCAACTCTGTGACAGAGTCAAGAACGTGCATCACATGTCAATCAACTCTGTGATACAGTATACAGTCAAGAGCGTGCATCACATGTCAATCAACTCTGTGAGACAGTCAAGAGCGTGCATCACATGCCAATCAACTCTGGGATACAGTCAAGAGCGTGCATCACACGCCAATCAACTCTGTGATACAGTCAAGAGCGTGCATCACATGCCCATCAACTCTGTGATACAGTCAAGAGCGTGCACCACACGCCAATCAACTCTGTGATACAGTCAAGAGCGTGCATCACACGCCAATCAACTCTGTGATACAATCAAGAGCATGCATCACACACCAATCAACTCTGTGATACAGTCAGCTAGAAATAGTACATTTACACCAACACTAATGCACGTGGATCATTTCTGATTAATAATTAATGGAGATAGAGAGTTAAAGAAGTTCCTAATACTGAACATTGTTGAAATATTAAATAATATTTTGATAAAAACTGCATTGTAAAGGACGTACATGATCATTTTATAATGGCTTCACAGATAAGCATTGTGCACAAATCTTCATTCCGTCGTAACAGGGACCTACTATGGTTATTGACAGGAAACTTTGTCGCTTTGTCCCCAATCGTCACCGCGGAAAATGTCGAGTAATCATTCAAATAGGAATGCACTGCACACATTTCTGTCATATCGTAGAGTTTTGGTCCTGTGTAAGCCTACTTTAGGTATATTTGTACTAAATGGTTTTTCTAGCATTGTTGGCGCATGCGCGCTGATTCGAATGGTTGGTTTTGAAATTTGATTGGTTCTTCCACGCCGATTTTATGTAGAAGCGCTGACAAGGCTGAGATTGTTTCTACTAGTGCAAAACAACCTACCGGTACAAGGTGATTTAATGTGATTGGTTTAGAAGTCGTCACGTGACCGCACTCTGTTCTCGTTTTCCGGTGAACATGTGAATCCATAGTAACTCGCCGTCACCATTAAACCAGACTAAGCAAGACTGACATTTAGTCCGCGTGCCCACCGCTGCAGATCATGTCTTCTAAATTCTACCGTCCTCATTCATTCTATTATACTTATTGAGCTAGTTCTATCCAGTCCACCTAATTACACCCTATCCCTATATAGAGCTAGTTCTATCCAACCCACCTCATTACATCCTATCCCTATCTTTAGCTAGTTCTATCCAGTCCACCTCATCACATCATATTCCTATATTGAGCTATTTCTATCCAGCCCACCTCATTACATCCTATCCCTATCTTGAGCTAGTTCTATCCAGTCCACCTCATCATAACCTATCCTTATATTGAGCTAGTTATATCCAGTCCACCTCATTACACCATATATTTTAGGCCCATTCTAATGTTATCCTCCCATTTGCGTCTAGGTCTTCCCAATTGTCTCTTCCCATTGGGTTTGCCAATCAATACCTTGAACAGTTCTAGATTCTTCCATTCGTGCCCACTGTGATATTCGAGAATGTATTACCCTAACAATGTTTGGCGATGAGTACAGGGTATGTAACTCCCAGTAACCTCGTCCTTTTTTGGTCCGAATATCTTCCTAAGCACCTTGTTTCGATCACCCTGAATTTGTTTTCATCGTGTAGGGTAAGAGACCACGTTTCACACCCATAGAGAACAAGCGGTAAAATTATTGTTCTGTATAGTCAGAGTTATACATTCCTTGACACCAGCGAGATGTCAACAACCTACTGGCCGAGTAATAGTATGCATTTCCCAACTGTATTTCCACTCTAATATCGTTATTGCTAGTTAAATATATTGTTCCTAAATATTTAAACTTACCAACCATAATCTATTCTCCAAAAGTGTTATTAAATGTGAATAACCCGGACGGCTCGTAAGATACTGTTATGAAAACAAAACAACTTGTAGCTGTTTATGATCGGCTGCACACGAAATGCGGGCGCCCTTTGAATTTGGATCACACATTAGTTCTAAGGGTTTTCACTTTGGCATGCCCGTTGCCAACATAAAAAAGAACTGTATTTATCCCCAAAAAAAACTGGTTTTTTTTATCTACCGACCATGCTCCATACAAGCCCCCCTCCCCTTACCTCATCTCTCTACCACGCGAAAAACTATTTCCACACACGCCAGGCACCCCACCAAGTTTTGGCTCAGTGGGGGAGGGGAAAGCAGGGTTTATATATANTATATAGGACTAGAGTTATTCAATCCGTAGAGCGCGGGACCATGGTGCGTTGAAACAACATGACTCCGTGTTGGTACAATCCAATTTTCGTATGAAGGGACTTATAAGAAAAATATAAAACATACTTAAATTGAGAACATTTTACTATTATATTTGTATAGTTTTATAAGTAGGCCTATTGATGATTTTTATCACCAGCTTCAGTGGTATAGTGGTCTAAGGCGTCACTATTTCAATTAGAATGGACTGCCAATGAAGGAGAGATCGGGGTTTGAATCCAGATTGAGTGTACCAAGGGTGGTTTTTACTTCATGGTTTTACACTCTCCTTTCGCGCAAATGTGGGTATTTATCATTTAAATTCTGCCTTCCTCATCCTTAACATATTCGTGTAGTTAGTAGGCGCTAAAAAAAAAGTTATAGATGCGCAGATCACATGACTTTTCTGGCTGTCAGATAAAAGGCTCTTCATTTCATTGGGTGTTTGGTTTGTTAAGTACGACAGTGTTTAGGAATTGCACAAAGTCCTCCCCTCCACGCGTCTGCGACCCACTGGTTGAGTGACGTCATGGCGACCTCCCCAAGGCCGAGTAAACGGACCCGCTCTCACACTAGTGGGAGAGTTGATTCAGGTAAAACACGACACAGCATCCTCAAGGAGTCTGGACCACGTCGCTCTCAGGGTCAACCTTTCATTGTAGGACCTGTCGAAACACGCGCAAATAGTAATACAAAAAAAAAATGGTACGATACCCCGTACAGACAATCTATCTCTTCTATATTAAAATTGAGACGTTTATTAAAAACTCATAGTATTTGTGAAACGAAAAAATATACTTTGTCGGAGAAGCACTACACCAAAGAGAGGAAATTAAATAATATACGCTGTTACAGAAACCGTGAGAAAGGATTAACAACTTTGTCCACTAAAGAACATAACAATCAATTATCTCAGAGACCTCCATAAATCTAGATATTTGCTTATCGCTAAGAAATTATTGGTTTTATAAAAATACATTTCAAATAAAAGATTTTTATCTTTAATAGTAATACAACTTTACGATAGTAAGTTATTTCGTATCGCAAATAGTTGCGGAGATATCATCAAAATGGGAAATCTTCGCTTATGCAAAGTACCCTCAAAGTCATGTTCATGCGTAAAGGAGAGGTGTTATTTTGTTTGTAATTCTAAACAGTATCTAGATACAAAATTTAATCAAATAATGTTAACGGATTTACAAAAAATAGTTTTTTCTCTCTTTTTTACCCTTAATTTCAGGGTTAGATATCTAATTCCAAAAGCTCCTTAGGGGAACCTTATATAAGCCTATAGCCCTACCTCGATCGATATAATGGCTCTAGCCCGAGATAGAGACAGACGGCATCAAGAAAACAACTTGTTCAGTTTCAGGGAGTCATCAAACGTCGACATTTATCAAAATATAGAGTTCAATATTTTTTTTAGGATCACAATTCTTCTACGTCCGAGGGTCGAGAGAAAGTAAAAAAAAAGTTGTTCGGCACCTTAGATCAGTCTGTAGCACATCATATCGAGGTTATGGGGTCGATTCCCGGCGTGGATTACTCTCTAATAGGATTTATTGGTTTCCGCTGAGAACAACATTCTAGTTGTCAGGACCATCCTAGAACTGGCCACTTATAGTGTATGGGTAGATATATATATATATATATATACACAACGTGTATCTAAAACATTGCATCAAACTTTGGTAGGCTATTCCTTGGGTAAAAATAGAATAATTAACATCAGCAACCTAGGGTCCATCTTGAATAATAAGAGTGATATACACCCCTAAAGATAGAGCTAAAAACGACTGTTGTGTGAAATATTATGAAAACTGCTTAGGGTATTACAACGAATATTTGTATACTACTTATTGAAACCTTGATAATTAATAAATTAAATATGCTGTTACCGTTACCCACCCCCATTATGTAAAAACAGGGGGTTGTAAGACTTTTTTCTGTAATAAAATATGTCAGAGTAGGTATTACCGATTTTGACTTAAGATTACAAAACATGGAGTAAAAATTAACAAAAAGGGTGTCTTGGAGAAACTGTCTAGCTTTCCCCGTTTCCTAGATAATCACACAAGTTTGATCTCAGAGACAAATGTATCTAACACAGCTATCAACACAGCTAAAGTCTGTTCAGCGTAGGAATTGTTTTCTGAAAGGCCTTTTTCCCTACCAGAAATCTATTATATAGTAGGATATTGGTAGGAAAAAAGACCTTTCAGAGAGTAATTCATACCGTGAATGCAGTATATACTGGCTCCCTACCTGGCAGGAATAAACACTAGTCTTTGAAATCACACATGCATGATTATCTCGGAAACGGGGAAAGCTAGACAGTTTCTCCAAGACACCTTTTTTTGTTAATTTTTACTCCATGTTTTGTAATCTTAAGTCAAAATCGGTAATACCTACTCTGACATATTTTATTACAGAAAAAAGTGTTACAACCCCGTATTTTTTACATAATGGGGGTGGGTAACGGTAACAGCACATTTAATTTATTAATGATCAAGGTTTCAATAAGTAGTATACAAATATTCGTTGTAATACCATAAGCAGTTTTCATAATATTTCACACAACAGTCGTTTCTAGCTCTATCTTTAGGGGTGTATACCGCCCTTATTATTCGAGACGGATCCTAGGTTGCTGATGTGAATTATTCTATTTTCACCCAAGGAATAGCCTGCCAAAGTTTGATGCAATGTTTTAGATACACGTTGTATATGGCGTACACATCCCTTGTCGCAACTGTTGCTATCCAAAGCAACCAGTACATTCCTTGTCGCAACTGTTGCTAACCAAGGCAACCAGTACATTCCTTGTCGCAACTGTTGCTATCCAAAGCAGCCAGTACATCCCTTGTCGCAACTGTTGCTATCCAAAGCAGCCAGTACATTCCTTGTCGCAACGGTTGCTATCCAAAGCAGCCAGTACATTCCTTGTCGCAGCTGTTGCTAACCAAGGCAACCAGTACATTCCTTGTCGCAGCTGTTATTCAAGTTAGCCAGTAACTATATTCGTGATGGCGTCAGGTCTTGATCTCAGCTGCTGTTCCAAGTGGCGAGTAAGAGGGTATGTGATTGTGGCGCGGCCCTGGTTCTTTGTGAAACAGCTGCTACGAGATGGGGGGAGGGGTAAGAAGCAGGCCAGGTGCTCGCAAAGTTCACAAAACAGGGCTACATTATCTGACTGGCCCGAACACCTTCAGTCGTAGGGGCAATCAAACAACACAAGTGGTTTTTATTATGGCAATATAATGGCAACAGGCGGTTTAAACTATAATTATCCAGCCGAACACGAAAAGTAGAATCATTTTGAAATAACCTAAAGCTTAGTTTGCCGGAAGATAATGTGAAAAGAAGACAATATGAGAAAAAACATTCTTAATGTAGTCAGTCGGGGTCGAACGCCAGGCTACCCTATAAAAGTGATGGCTGCTAGACTCTCACTTAACACTGCTAGTCGCTGTGTTGGAATATTATCTCGCCGGGAATGGAAAAAGAGCAGAAAACAACTCATCTGGACTGTTTGCATTTAATTACGGGGAAGTTGGTATCTAGAGGAAATGTAGCCTTATTTGCGTGTAGGGAGGGTGGAAAGCCACTTAAGAAAAAAACTCCTTTCTCCCGGCTATGATTCATGTCCCCGACCTTCCATAACCTGTCAAACAAGACAATACGAGCTTGACGTTTAGTCTGCGTGCCCATCGGTCCAAGTACGAGAAAAATACAATTTTAATAACTAAAGATCTACATTGTGGGCACGCGGTCTAAGGCATCAGGCTCATATAGTTTTCATTTTCCCGGCGACAGGGAGATCGAGGTTCAAATTCCTGCTGGGCGTATTAGGATGGAATTTACCTAAATGGTTTTCCACTCTCCCTCCACACAAATTCGTGTAGACTTCCTCTAAATTCAACCTTTCCTATCCCTAATAATTAGCGTAATTAGTATACATGCCTGAAACCCTAACGCATAGAAAGACGCGGCGCTAAGGAACAAAACCCCAATTTTAAATTATTTTAGCACCTCGTCTTACTACCCGTTCGGGCTATACGCTTATGCACTAATTACGTTAATATAGTAGGGATTAGGGAAGTTATATTTAGAGGAAGTCTGTGGAGGAAGAGTGCAAATCATTTTGGAAAAAAAACCCTCAGTACCCCCGACGAGATTCGAACCTCAACCTCCCCGCTATCGGCAGTCTAATCTACTGCGATAGTAGCGCGTTAGACCACGCGACCACCGAAGCGGATCATACAGTTATAAACCTTTTTTTTTTAACAGCCTGTATGTTTACCGCATACCGGCCAAGGAATAATGTACCTGCACTTAAACTGTAACGCTAAAAAAATGTCATGGGAGAATACTGTACAGAAATGACATAACTGTCCATTGTTTGTCCGTGAGAAGATTCCACCGGGCGGTTCAAATTACAGTCGGAACTTTAGTATACTCCATGGTAGGAATTACTCTCTCAAAGGTATTTTTTCCTACCAATATCCCACTATATAATAGATTTCTGGTAGGAAAAAAGGCCTTTCAGAAAACAATTCCTACGCTGAACAGACTTTACACTGACTTGGAATCTCCATCGTTCACTAAAGATAACAACATGCCATTATAATGGAACTTTTGATAGTTTATAAAGACGTTTTTAACTAAATGCAGGCCAAAATTATCACCAGGTTTATGACGAGTTAAAAAAGTTGAGTTGAAATAAAAAAAAAAAATTCAACGAGGATTTATGCGAAAATTTGTATTTTTTAGATGAAAGCAAAACCTATATCTAGCCTTCCTCTATAATAAAAAGTCACATTTTGATTGGGTCACAACAGAACATTTTAATTTAATGTGGGTATTTTATTAGCACCGCATCTTACTACCCGTCCGGGTTATATACATATGTACTAATCACGATAGTGGATTTTAAGGATTAGGAGGGTTATATTTTGAGGAAGTGTAGCCGAATTTGCGTAGGAGGGAGAGTGGGAAACNGAAACCATTTTGAAAAAAAAAAACCTCAGTACACCCAACCGATATTCGACCCTCGATCTCACCGTTATCGGCAGTCTAATCTACTGCCAGAGTAGCGCCTTAGACCATGCGGTCACCGAATCGGCTAATGTGGTAATGTTTAGTAGGGTTTAATGTAAATCACTACGCATTTTTTTTAAATGTAAGCTTAGAATTTAAACTTTTTAAAGTGGTCGGAATTTTTGCTTAAATTTTTATGAAAACAATATTTAAAAATATCAAACCACTTCATAAATAATCCGGAATTTGTAAACGTCTGCAACGCTTCTTAATGTTGTCCCATGTAGCACCCAAAAATAAGTTTTCCCCAGAAAAACAATCATCACTTATTTCTCATCTTGTTAGTCACAATTTAATCATACGTCATTTATTATATTTTATACAAATTTGTTCAAACCATTTTTAAAACTCAGTGATTTGTAAACTACCCTTAAATTTATTTATATTTTTAAAATTATAGTCTTAT
Organism: Timema bartmani; assembly: GCA_902151455.1. Lineage (NCBI taxonomy): Eukaryota > Metazoa > Arthropoda > Insecta > Phasmatodea > Timematidae > Timema > Timema bartmani. The sequence goes on along the minus strand of CABFWB010000617.1, from coordinate 197,766 downwards.
TTATCATGAAAAATAATTCTCAGCTTAGCATTTTGAACAAAAATCTTAAAAAAGTCCATTTGCGAAAAATTTCTCATAAGTCCTAGGCCACCTTGAAATTAATTTATTTAAAAATATATATACATTATTAGTTATCATGTAAACAGACCCAGCCAGTGGCTGGAAGCTGTTAAAGGAAACTCTCCGAAAATTTAAAACAATGTGTGAAGTGTAATAGTTTAAGAAGAGAAGAAATGAAGAGAGAAGTGTGTTTGTTCCTATCTTGGCCTAACCTAACTATCCTTTCAGGTTGACTTCCTTCACTATAAATTACTTTATATTATTGTGTAGTATTTACACACTGTCTTATTATACATTTCCAAGCCAAAAGGCAAATAATTCATTTTATAAGAGAAAGAAAATCGGGGAAAAGTCTAAAATTTTAAATCAAATCGGGTTAGTGTTGCAATTTGTATTCAGACAATAATGATCCATTTCTAATGCACTTTAGAATAAAAAAAAGTCTCTCAGATTTAAATATAATTAAAAAAAAGTGTTTGTTAGGCTGTTGATGTGGTTTCAGATATAAAAATTAGCGTGAAAAATGTGTGAAACGTAAATTTTCCCTGTTCCTTTTAAATACAAGCGCGTACATTTAATAGCTTGGGGCCTTTGAGGTGAATTAGCTAAACCAAACACGACCCTAGCGTCAATAATTGAAATATTCAGCTAATATCTATAGTATATATTCGAATGTCAGCCAAATCTCTATTCGACCCGAACAACTTGTTATTCCTATACTGGAATATTTATTGGTCGACTCCCGAGACTAGAACATAAAAATACGGCCCTAAATCGCACATCCGTTTGAGTTCAAAGTCTTCCCTGAACTAGCACGTAGCAGAAATATACAAGGTTTTAATCTTAACTAGTTGTTCCGTTTCTCTGTCGACTGTCATATGTCAACAAACCAGTGAAGAGTGGAAAGTCGTCGACCACTACATCATGACGGAACCTATTATTGAACACATTATTAGCGCAATTAAAAATAGTCTGAAAATTACCACTGTTGATGGAGTTTGTCGATTTTGAGATTTATAACTTCATTATCAGTTAGGGCTACTTTACATATATTATTTTGTATAGTACTAAAGGATCGTTTTATGACGATTCGACTATAGGACAAGCCTAGACACAGTTTCGATGTTCTACTAGGTACTTCCTAGGGTCAAACCGGAGTCCCCTAGGACCTAGATAAGGGGTATAAAACTTTTTTTGTCCACGTTGCCCTAGATATATTTATTTTCAACTTTCTACCTCCAAAGTTGTTGGGGCATAGTGTAAATCATACAAATTATGTAATCTATATCTAAGATAGATTACAACTAAAATAGTGTATTAATATATTATCTCATGAGATTTCTAAGAATTGTTTCTGTAACAACATGTACGGACAGAGTCAGTATTGAATGGGGGCTGGAAGAGTGCGGTTTGAAAGTGAATCCAATAGGTAATTGTTGAATATGCGTCTTACGTTGGTTTGGGGATGTTGAGAGGATGAGTGTGGATCTAGTGATGAAGCAAATATATGAAGGTAGAGTGTGTGAATCAAAATGAAGGTGTAGGCCGTGTAAGATGTGGCTAAATGTTGTAGAAAAAGAGAAACATTAAGAGGTTTAAGAATAAAATAGCATGCATGACTCGGTGTATGGATGTTGTTGAAGCGACGGGAGTATGCGAGGATAGAGAAGTGCGGAGAAAGTTAGTGAGGATGGATTAAGTTCAGAATTGTTGTTTTTTTGAGTCGTATGCACAGTTTATTGCCTACCCCGTAAGGGAATGGAGTGATTAGATGTGTGTGTAATAAGTTTTAAGTGATATATACATAGTTTTAAGATGTCTTCGTGTACCCCAAGTTGAATGCCACAACCCTAGAGCAATAGTTGGCCCCTCTAACCGCTGAGCCACGAGTTGACCGCACCCACTCCGACCTGGTTGGCATACTTTGCACCCACTGAGTATGGAACCGTGGTCCTCGCCCGCGTGGGAGTCAAATCTCTCGACCACGGCAGGTGTACGGTACCTAGGCACGAGCCCATTACGTCCATTGAAGAGCTACTTCTCCACGCGCTCATTAGAACAGACACTCTAAACAAAACCCGGTAAATGCCCTCGACATGACCCCTGAATATTGTATCAATGACCTTACCTCTACCGAAACGTTTCTTCTTTTTTTAATACACGAGTATTTTAAGGGTTCGAGGTCAATGTTGGTGTTCAGAAGATGTGTTGTTTATAATAAAACTACCCGCATCGGTGGTCACGTGGACAAAGACGCCAGTCTCGTCTTGTATGGGTTGCTGGTGACGGTAAGGTCGGGGTTTGAATACCTTCTGGACACACCAAGATTTTTTTACTAAATAATTTCCCATGCAAATGCGGGTATATTACATCTATAATGCTTCCTTCCTCATCCCTACCTCATTTGAGTAATTATCATATTTACGTATAACCTTAACAGGTGATTAAAAAAAAGTACATTTTATTTTGTATTTTTAACGTGCACACGACTTACAAACTAACTTAAATATAGAAGAGACACAGCATCCAGCCATCAATTTATCACTGAAAAGGTAAACTCACATTTAACTAATGATACATTTTTCGGCCATGCCAGTAAACGAACCCGGGACCCTTAGTTCAATAGACAAGACATTCTATCGACTTAGCTAAGGTATCAGACTAAAAAAAAAAGTAAATCATAAAATGCTCTGGATGAATGGATTACATAATGTCCAAATAGGCCTACTCTTTAAAAATACAGCTTTAGATTTTATTTATTTATGTAGCTGCAGAAAAATATCCAAAACCTATGCTCGAATAAGTCACAAGTCACACCTTCCATGTAGGTTTTCTTTGTTTTGGGCAAGCGCTCTTGGACGTTGCGACTTAAGGCGGTTATTTTGAGCAGGACTCGACCTAATTTTATGCTTCCCCTTGGAATCGGCCCCAAAACAAGTTGATTGTAAAAGCAAAATATCGAAGTGGTAGTTTTGGGATGGTTTGTATTATTTTAAAGCAAATACTTAATTCCCTTCTAATATAAAGTTTCACACAATGTAGAAATGGTCATTGAAATACAGCTGTTTATGATCACTTGACAGATTATTATTACCTAGACATTTTTTGGACTTAATTATTTCCATTGTTCATTTGTTTGATGTTTTGAGCATTTTACATCTTTAAAATAGAGAACGTTCTAATTCCTGTTTATAGGCTTACTGGTACTTTAAAAATACAATGTATTTGTTTTTAATGTGTACGTTGAATATTACAATATTTTGTTTAAAAGTAATACTATAAATAGTTAGCAGGTTCACAATTCATTGTTGTGGTAAGTTCTTACAATAAAATGAAGGCACGTAACCTCCAAAGTGTGATTTCATGAACTCACATTATAGTTAGTTTTCGTGTGTGAGCGGAACATTCGACCTATAAACTGACATTAATTATATTTCAAATTACGAGCAGTTTAACAACAATGGGCATGAGCCCTCAATATTTGCTTTCAAAGTGACATTTTATTACTAGGCTATAAACAGTATAGTTAATAATAAAACATCAAAAATCGTTCACAATTACCGGCAAATTAAATGATGAAATATTATGTTAGAAATTATTACTTCCGCTACCAACGAACCGAAGTTCTACTGAAAATGTATAATTATCATTAGAGAGGGTCAGTGTTTCTAAGTATGAATCGCTATAATAACACATTTAGATTCTGACCCGTAGGCCTTCGTATTTATGAGTTTACAACTTAATCTTCAACAATGCTTGAGCGATTGTCGCGCACCTTTTAGAAAATACAAACTTTTTTTTCTGTCAAAATTGACAACATTTTACCATTTTATTGTTGTTATTTTATAGGTATTTCTATCAAAAGTGACCGCTGCAGATCACATGACATGATGTTTAAATACGCAACTTTTCTAACTGTCAGATAAGACCCTTCTAATGAAAATAGTAGTGTATATATAACAACCATTCTAATACAACAATAACATAAACATGAAAGTAACAATGAATCTTACCTCGTAATATTGAATAGCAAACCGACAGGCATCTCAACCTGGTAGTTAAAAAAACGGAACTCTCAAAAATAATTCCGTGCTTCTCCACACGACGTTCTGTCTTTAATCGGTGTCGAGCGTGAACTATTGTTGGGGAAAGAAGCGAAGTCAAAACAGGCAGTCAGCCAGCCACCTCTCTATGACACATGCGCACAACACGACAAACACACGCACAGGTAAGAAGTTATAAGCAGGCAGGTGAGACAGTGCAACACGCCCTACCACATACAAGACTTCTTCAGATCTGACTGACTTTACCTTCCAGTGTATGTGTTGTTTGCTACTTGCAACCTGCGTCAACTTACTGACCGAGCCACCGACACGGCTAGTCAGAGGAGGGGAAATAACTTGCCAGTGTAGAGACAACGGTATATCCACCAATAAAACCTTTTTCAATTATTTCTCATATCGCAATGTTTTCCAAATTCAAATTGTTTAGAAATAAGAACAAAATAGAAATAGGATTAATGGTAATTATTTTATTTATGAGAATAAAAAGTTTTCTTTCACACATTAGGAAAGGGTTTTTAAAAAGAAAGTCAACATATATGATATACATTAAAAAAATATGCATATATTTTAGTTGGGTACAATATATGAAAAAATTTCTTATCGAGTGTGTATTTCTGTATCTTTGAAGTTTCTACGAGAAAGCTCCGAAATTAAGAGCATTTTTCACTTTTTAACATTCGATAGGATTGCAATAGTTCAAAAATTAATTGAGATACATATCGAAATAAATAAATAAAGCTCAAGAAACCATTTAAATGTTTCTTGCTTCAACTATCAATAAGGGTGACCTGGCGGTCTAGGGGTAAGGTGTCGGACTTCTGTGCTGGAGGTCCGGGGTTCAATCCTCAGTCGCGGCACAGATTTATCTGATTGCCAAACCCTTCCTTCACCTCTGACAAGACGTGTATTAATCACAACTTGTGAATGTGAGGAATGCCAGGCCTCCACCGTGGTTCGGATTCCACGTTAAACTGTAGGTCCTCCATTTCATCTCACAATCACCCTACCATTGCACATTAGCGTAAGTGCGTATAACCCGAACGGGTAGTAAGACGCTGTGCTAATAATAATAATAATAACTATCAATACAGTAGATTATATCTGAAATGAGAAAGAGAGAAGATTTTAAAGAACTACACAAGCATTGGCTTAAAAAGAAGTAAAATGGAGAACAAAATAGTTTATATAAAATATAAAACAAACGGTGAGGACTGAACCCAGACTCTCGAGATAAGACTCGAATTTAATGGTCACTCTTACCTCTAAATGATTTTAGAACTATAAATAATAAGATAATTAGTATGGACTTTTTGAGCATGCTCCTAATTTAACCTAAATCAAAAATAAAAACAACCAACCCTTACCCCATTAATTTTTCTATCTACTAGGAATATATCATTCTAAATGGTGAATTAATATACATATACCTACACCTAAAATCGAACTAGTGATCTCTAAATGTATCATCTAACGATTCGACCAAGGGGGCAGGGGGAAAATGTTAACTTTTTTTTTTAACTTCTCATTATTTAGACTTAATGCTGTTATCCTTACCATCGAAAGAAACACCTAACAAACATAACAAAGGCGTGAGATAGAAAACATAGAGAAATAAACAGTGGGAAGATAAATCATAGGGAGAAGAAGAGAAATGGATTAAATGCAGAGAGAGTAATTAAAAAAAATAATAAGACGTGATGTTGAGCGTTTTTAAAGGAAAACACAAACAAAACTTCTCAAGTATTTTGTTTTGTTTTGAAAGTAAAAGTAATGACTAAGGTTGTTGTAAAATATTCCTGTATTATCGAAAAAAATATTGTAGCCCCATAATATTTTTTATGGCAAAAAATGGCAAGTTAATCAAGTTACTTTTATGAGAGTGGTTACTTATTCAGTGGGATCCATTGCCAATGGTTGACTGAGATACGTTCAGGAAACTATTTTACAGCATTATTACCCCCTTGTAGCTCGTCCCCGTGATTGGAAGGTTGGTTACAGTCATGCCGGGATCACGATCAACTTAAACTTAACTTAACGTAACTTAACGTAAAGGACCTCCTCGTATGTTTAAATGGAGGCGATCACGATGCACTTAACTTAACGTTGACTTGCAGTTAAGAGATGTCCTGGGAGGTATTTTACTTTACTTTACGTTACTTGAAGGGTATCACGTGATCTAGCCAGCCAATCATTATGCGAGTGACGTCATCGGGGATATTTAGTAACGCATTTGTTGGTATTATGACTAATTTTTACTCTTTAGCGTAAGTTCTAGTGATCAGATATTGAAACAAAATAATTAAACTAAAATAGGAAAGCTAAATTTTTCCAAAAAAATTTGTAATAGATATTTATTATATCGATTGAAAACTATAAACATTCACAGATCATCACTGTAAAACTAGTACAAATCACAGATCATACTCGAGAATGAAGATGTTTGGCTCGAGTTGTTACGTTAAGTTACGTGAATCGTGATCACACATACGTTAAGTTAACTTTAAATTAACGTTACGTTAAGTAACGTTAAGTTAACGCTAAGTTGATCGTGATCCCGGCATCAGTGGCAGATCCAGAAAAAAATGACAGGAGGGTCACCAGAATACAACTGCTTCTAAAAAAAAATCGTATATAAATATTATGTAAATTAATTTTAAAAAGGATGTGTAAATCTAGATTATACAAAAACACTTATGTGTCGACTCATGAATAATTCACTTTTTTTCTCATTTATTTGAGGTGTTTAGCGTTCACTTTCTGAAACGACTGATTGTATCAGCACACAACCTATAAACTAACTTAAAATCAAGAACAGACACCACATCCAGCCCCCTGGCCGTTAATTCATCACTGTGAAAGGGTAAACCCACATTTCACCGATGATACATTTTTTTGGTCATGCTGGAAATCGAACCCGGGAACGTTAGCTCAATAATTAACTATTTAAGTATACATTTTGTTTTATAAAATGCTATTACCAAATTCGCTATCCAGTTATTTCAAACGAGAGAAGAAAACAAGTTTACATAAACTCTAATCTGCAAAATAAAGGTTCGGTTTTTTACAACCATGGTTGTCGAGCTCAAATATTTGTCGGGTTATACACGAGTGGTTCGGAATACACTTTAATCAGCAGGTTCCAGATAAGTATTTTAAATGCCTAGAAAAAAACAATAGTGTATAATGCTCTATCTACCTCCCTCTCTTTCATCACCTCTATTTCTTTCTCTCTCATCCCCTTCCCCTCTCGTCCACACCTCTCCCCATTCTATCCCTCCCTCTCTTTCTCCCACTCCATCCCTCCTCTTCTCCCTCTCTTTTTGTCATCCTCCATCCCTCTCCTCTTTCATATCGCTCCCTCTCTCTCCTTTTCTATCTATCTTAATATCTCTCTTTCTCTCTCTCTCACACAAAATACATAATTCTCTCTTCATTTTAAAATGGTGGCATTACGTTTTGTGGTTTATTTCATGCAATTATTTTGCCTGAGACGTTAGATGCCAACTAATCTTCATAAAAAAAAAAAAGTGGCGTACAAAGGAAATGAGGAACGAAGCTTACCAACCTTTGAACTCGTAAAACCCGCGACGAGGTTAAAGCAAGGTGACTTGAAAATCCCGTTTCCGACACAGGAAACAGAGTACAACCCTAGTTAGATCCCCCCCCCCTACTTCCAGTGGTTTCCTGTGGGAGTATATCTATCATGTATGTACTGAAAGTGTCGTTTTGTCAAAAAATAAAATAGACTTTACTATCCAATAGTGTTTCATTTAAAATTGAGGATGAAAATTAATAAGTATTTTTTTACATTTACAGGAGGTTGATTACCTAAGTTACTTATCAAAGGTAATATTTGTTATCATCGCGTCTTACTACCTGTTCAGGAGAGTGAGAAAACCACCCTCAGTATAACCGACCGGGATACGAACCCTGATCTTCCCAGCAGTCAAGTCCAACACGAGAACAGGTAGTCCTATTTTTGAACTCTTTTTTTTTAAATTTTAAGTTCAAGTCAAGGGTTGTTAGCGGCTAAATAGAAGAGATAGAAATATTAGAAAGGCAATTTAAGAAGTTCCCTCGCATTAGCGTGGAGAGAGGATCTGAAAACCATCGCAATAAATCACATGTGAAATCCACACCCACATGCCACTCACACCTCTTTATACTTTGTCCAATCGAATTCGTGGAAATAAAAACAATTTCAACACATTCTATAAACATAATCAACATTTTCATTTTTACTTTCTCTCGACCCCTCGAAGGGAGAAGTATTGTGATCGTCAAAAGAATTGAACTCAAGACCCCCTGAAATGGAAAAAAGTTGTTTTCGCGATGCTGTCTGTATATCTGTATGTCTGTAATTTGAACTAGAGCCGACACTATTTTACCGATTGGGTTAAAAATTGGTAACTAGGGTTTTCATAAGGTCCCCCTGAGGGTTTTTTTTTTAAATTATATATTATATATGGTTTACTGAAGGGCAAAAAGAGGGAAAAAATCTATTTTCTCAAAACCCGCCCTAACGAATTTGATTAAGTCACTATTTATCATTAAAAACAAAGTGGCATCTTTCATTTTTCCAAGAACATGACTTTAAGGGCACTTTACATCGGCAAAAAATTTCAATAGATATCATATCCACGTAATTATTTGGAATAGGAAATAATGTATCTTTGTAAAAATATACTATTAAATATAAATTAACTCTTTTATTTGAAATAGATTTTTAAAAATTCAAGAGCTTCTCAGCTATAAGCCAAAATTTATACTTTTTTACTAGTCTTTAAAAATGAATATGACTGTTTCTGCAACAGTGTTAGTTTTAAAAAATGTACACGTTTTTAGTAAATGTTATATTTTAAGATTAAAGAGGAAGAAAGTCTGTGCGGTACACCGTACCATTTATTTTATTCCTTGTTTAATGTTTTTAGTTAAAATAATGATTCGTCTATAAAATGGCAACCATTCCCTCTACAATCATTGATGCTTTCATTTTGATTCGCACATCGATGTTCATTTATTTGTTTGCCTGTGATTGGTTCTCTGTAACCCGTAAGTCTGATTCGGACTTTGTTACTGTGGAGTCCACTCACGGATGAAGATGGGGTGCTAGTTAGCGTGAGTTTGGGGAAGTATTTTTGCAGTTTTTATAGCATAAACATTTTTGGCCAAAATAAAT
>CABFWB010000617.1:155819-173493 GCA_902151455.1 Timema bartmani | reverse complement strand
AAAAAAAAAAAATAGCCTTATAATGTCACCATCTTAAGTCGAAAAACACAATTTTAAAATTCTTAACCTTATATTAAAAATAAATATTTGAAGTATTTAACATGCACTTTCTGAACCGACTGATTGTATCAACACACGAGAATGTCTATGAGCGAGAGCGAAAGGGCCAACCAATTTTGCCGGGAAAGGTATTTTCACACACATTCCAGGGTTCTCTTACACGCCACAATCGGCATGGGACCGATGGCTTTACCTACCCTCCGAAGGAAGTTGTGCTAACAATTTTTATCGCTCAAGAAAAATCTGTTGACCTCGGCTGGGTTCGAATCCCACGAACATCGAGTCCTGAGGCGGAGAACTTTACCCCAGGACTAGCGAGGTCGACCTTTCCATTACAAAAAACCAAATTAAGATTGAATAGCGTTTTAAAGACTTACTCTATTTTCTTACAAGAAATTGCAGTGAAAGTGTGAACGTTAGATGTTTAAGATGTTGGATGTTTAAGATGTTAGATGTTTAAGTCACTTTCAATTATTAATAACAAATTCGTGTCCAAAAGCCGTGATCGGGGTGTTTATTACTATCCATAAGATGAAAAGTTGTACAAAAACTTATGTACTGCAAAACATTGAACATATTTGGAGCACAAATCAAAAAAATAATGGAAAGCGACGTACGTACTCCAAACGGATAGAATGGCCCATTGCTAAAAATATAAAATATAATGGAGAAAAGAATTTAGAACAACTTCTATAAATAAAAGGCTACCCGCTTCGGTGGCCGCTTGGTTCAAGTCGCTACTCTTGCAGTAAACTAGCTCTCCAATGACGGGGATATTGAGGTTCGAATCTCGGTAGGGTGTACTAAGGGTGGATTTTTCAAAACTGTCTTTCCGTTCTCCCTCTAGGCAAATGCAGGTATACTTCCTCTAAATAAAACCTTCCTAATTCCTACAACCATTAGCGTAATTAATACATAAGCGTTTAACACGAATGGGTAGTAAGACGCGGTGGAAAAACCAACAACAAATAATCACTTAATCCCAGTTTCCTCTCCACCATAACTTACCAGCCCCTCGACCTTTAACTCCCAACTCACGCGAGTTAGTTAAGTTACCCAGGTAATGCAGCAGTAATGTGAACACGCATTTACCACAGTCCTGGGAATCTTGGAGATGACTTTCGTCAGTCCCTTTGTCTAATTTCTATTAGCGACAATGATAGAAAAAAACAACGTAGTCACGGCCAACTACTTTATCATCTTTGTCTAGAAAAAGTTTCAACTTTTTTATTAAAAAAAAGAATTAATTCAAGTGTCATTATTCACCTTGTCTGGTGGATATTAGTAAAACACAGGAAAGAGGTTATAAATTAATTTGTCTTGGAAGATCAGCAGAAACAGTGAGAATTTTTTATTATAATTAATCTATATTAATAAAATTAAGAGTTTTTTTTGTGTTTCTACCATGAGCGTTGCACTATAACTAACTACCGCACGCAAATATTAGTAGCCCCTGTGCACGAACATATGCACTCGAAAGACAGAATTTTAAAATTTTGATTAGATTTTTTTAGTTAACTAAAATCCGAAGAAATAGTAACGCCACGAGAAAGCTTTGCTACTACATTTAATACACTTTGTAATGTAGTTTGGTGGCCATGGAGAGTAAGGTGGTGGTATCTGCAGCAAACTCTTATTCTCATGTCGTCATTATATTCATTGTTAAATGTTGTGATTTATTTCTAATAAATAGCTTTTATATATTAATACCTTTTTTTACCTGTAAACATTTTTACCATTTTTACCCTACACTATTTATACGCTACACCCTTTTCTACCTCTTATACCCTTTTCACAACTTTTTTAACTTTTTACCTCTTTTTTACCGTAAGTTATTTCTCCTGGGCTAAGCCGGGTAGTTGATGTAAAAAGGGGTAAAACGGTCAAAAAGGGGTAAAAATGGTAACAATGGTAAAAAAGTAAATTAATCAAAAAGGGTCATAAGATCAAAAGAACAAAAATTGCAAAATGTCCAAAAATGACCAAGATGTCAAAAAGGACAACAAGAGCACAGTTTATCAAAATTGGTAAAAAGGGTCAAAAGGCCTAAAATGGTTAAAAGGGAAAAAAGTAAATCATGAAACACGGTATAAAGGAGACATTTTTTTAAATTTACTTAAATGAGGTATTTGATTTGCACGTTATAGACCAAGTGATTATATCAGCACACGACTTATAAGCTAACTTAAATACAGAACACACACAACATCCAGACCCCAGCCATTAATCCATCACTGTAAAAGGGGAAGCCCACATTTCACCAATAATACATTTTTTCTGCCATGCCGGGAATCAAAACCAGGACTATTAGCTCAGAAGACAAACAGGCTACCGACTGAGTTAAGGTGTCGGCAAGTAGAAAGGTTGGAAGGGATAAAATAAATGAGGGTTGTAAAAAAAGTCGCAAAATGGTCAAAATAAAGAGGAGTAAGATGTTGACGGGATAAAAGGCGTAAACGGGCTAAAAAGGGTAAATATGGCAATAATGGAAAAAAGGGAACAAAAGGTTATTCCTTTAAAGTAAAGAAGGAAAGAAAAGATTAAAAAGGTGTAAAAAGGGTAAAATAATGATAAAATACTTTTGATTGTATTTAATAACTAATTTGATATATCGGTAATTTCCGATATATCCAACAACATTGGTATCGGTGATTTGTAACGGCGATATTAAGATGGCTGTTGTTCAGTTATAATATTATTCGCCGCTTTTCAATTTTTAGTGTTCTATTTATCTATCGAATATACAGGATGTCCCAAAAGTTATTGTGCAGTAAATTACCACGTACCTCGTAGTTCTTCCTACAACAAATGTTGGCAATGTCCCCCACGAACCTGAAGACATGTCTGTACATACCTCTTTATATCATGTCATATTCAGAGGCGTGTCTAGACATGTCTGTCATATCATGTCATATTAAGAGGCGTGTCTAGACGTGACTTCAGTTCCGTAGGGGACATTTCCAACATTTGTTTTAGGAAGAACTACGAGGTACATGGTAATTTACTGCACAATAACTTTTGGGACATCCTGTAGAAAACAAGTCCAATATTATTTATTTGAGGTATTTAACATGCACTTTATGAACCGACTGCTTGTATTAGAACACTAGAATTTCTATGAGTGAGAGCGAAAAGGCTTACTAATTTTGCCAGGAAAGGTATTTACACATACCGTCGACATAGGACCGACGGTTCTACTTCCCCTCCGAAGGAAGTTGTGCCACAGATTTTTATCGATTAAGAAAAATCTATTGACCTCAGCTGGGTTTGAACCCATGAACATGTGGTCCTGAGGCGAGCACTTTACCCCAAGACCACCGAGGTCAACAACAAGTCCAATAAAAATAGGAAGAGATCGACTCAGTTAATATAAATAAATAGTTCAATTTATTTTGATTCACAATCTTTAAAGCGTATATGAAATAAAGTATAATGGTGTTTTTGTAAGCAAATCAATTTATTTTTATATCAATATATTATGGTAGATAATATCTAAGCACAATACTATTTGAACATTAATTTTTTTTTAAATACCGCTTGTTAAATTTAATATCATAAGTTTAATATCATTAAGTTTATTTAACATGCAACTTCTGAACCATTTGATTATATAAGCATATGACTTACAAACTAACAACTTTAAACAAATACAACACTGAGTCCCTTGGCTGTTAATTTATCAGTGTGAAATGGTAAAACCACAAATTTCACCTTATATTAAATCGAACCCGAGACCTTTATCATAGTAGCCAGAGTAAATACCAACTGATATTACGTTATATATATATATATTGATGCCTTTGCCTTTATATATATATATATATAAGTGCAAAGGCATCAACCCAGTATTGTCCGGTTGGACGATGGCTGTTTGTGGTCGGAGTTCGAATCCCACCTGGGATGTTCTGATTGTTTTAATGGCCTATGGATTATAAGGGTGTACTCTTAGGACATGTACACGCATTTGTATGGAAGGTGAGGGAGAAATCTTTTTAAGGGAGGGAAAAAAGAAGGGAATCTCAAAACTCTCTGCTGGGATTCGAAACCATGTCCTCCCGTTGCTAGAAAATCAGATTAAAGTAGGCTTATGTCTTTGTCCTGATGTTCATCGACGCGGGTAAGTTCGATAAGAGCACAATTGAGTCTCAGGACAGGTCGGCCATGTGGACCTAAAGTAGACACCTATATGCAATCCAATGTTCATAGAAAGGGCCATTTAGAAAATACAAAAAAAAAAAAAATTTGCTGTCAACAATGATACCATTTTACTATCTTATTATTGTTCTGTTATAAGTGTTGATAATATCTACTAAAAGTAACAGCCACATATCACATGACTTGACGTATGAACCCGTGAAAGTAGCTCTTACAACTTTTATAGCAGTCAGATAGGACCCCCTTTTTTTTTTATCACCGCGTCTTACTACCCGTTTGGGTTGTACGCTTATATACTAATTACGCTAATGGTTTTAGGGAGGAAGAGTGGAGGAAGAGTGGAAAAACATTTTGGAAAAACCACCCTCAGTACGTCCAACTGAGATTCGAAACCCGACCTCCCCGTCATAGGCAGTCTTAAGGATACTGCTAGAGTAGTGCCTTGGACCCATGCGGCCACTGAAGCGGGTGATAAGACTCTTCTTATGAGAATTGTACTGTAGAATATTGTTGGATTGTCAGAGTCAAGGTCGTCTTGGTTCTTATACCCATTGTTCGCCAGGGAACAGATAGTAAAAACAAGAGAGGGAGGGAAGAAAACATACCACTTCCGGTCACACAACAACTTTCGAGTGTAACTTGCAGCGGTGCGTTCAGGACGTCGAGAGGGTTGCCTACATGCGCCTTCTAAAGGCTCGGTCACACAGAATGCGGGCAGGACGTTGTCGGATACCGCAGCAGTCTGCGATCAGGGGACGGCACACACACAGAGGCACACTAGAGAGGGCGGCGCCAAAGCTCAGTATAACTCGTGCCACTTCTATGATCTTTTGTGTCTCCATGTTCCTACTAGAGCGCTAAACGCAGCGGGCAACAGACTCGAAACACAAAGTGAAACTAGCCCGCTGCGGTAGGACGGGGATGATGAAATATAGTGTATTACAGATCAACGTCCTTCCCATTGCGGGCTAGGATCGCAGGACGCTGCGGTAGCCTGCATTTTGTGTGGCCGAGCCTTAAGGGTTTTGGAGGCCGATAGAACACAAGGCCACTGGTTTTTGGGATGAGCTTTCCTCGACGGGGAGATAAGAAAACAGTTTCATCTATATCAGCGGTTAAAAAAATCTTCATGAAACTGATGAAATGCTACATTTGGGGCATCGCGTTGTATGAAGCAGAAACTTGGACGCTTAGGAATATGTAAAATACATATTTGGAGAGCTTTGAAATGTGGAGAAGACTTGAGAAGATCAGATGGACAGACAGGGTGACAAATGAACAGGTCCTAAGAAGAACGGGGGAGAAGAGAACAGTTTTGGATGTGATTCTTCGGTACAAAGTAAGCTGGATCGGACACATCCTTAGGAGGAACTGTCTTCTGTACGACTTCGTAAAAGGAAAGGTTGAGGGAAAGAGGAGTTTAGAAAGAAGGAGGATTCAAATATTGGATGACTTGAAGGAAATAAGAAAACTCTGAGAGCTGAAGGAGGAGGCAGAGGACAGGGTGCATTGGCGGTTTGTTCACTGACAAAAGGAATGGACCCGTCGTAATGCAGAACACCTAATAATAATCACATCATAGGGACCATCCTTAAATTTAGTAAGACTTCTTGTGGAGAGGGTGTGTTTAGTATTTTCTTACGTTTTCTTAAGAGGGTGAGAGAAAAGAGGGGCTGAATCTATATTACATAAGGTTTTCTATCAATGATTATAGTGAGAAAAAATTTAATTATTTTTTTTCTTCAGAAAATATACTAATTATAAAATTTTACACATTACTTATTTAATTTACTTATGATGTATTACACCTAATTTTACTGCAGTTAGAAGTATTCTAAAATTTCTTATCACTCGCTTTATTACCAATCCTTATGTCTAATCCTTTCCAATGATTCATCGCACGAGCTAGGCTGCTTTTATGTCACGCAATACGCGATGGCAAAAGCAATAATATACTTTCATTTTAAATTTGAATTTTTTTAATTTTGTATCAAATGAATAACACAAAAAATAGGATAGCGTTTCCCCCCTTTAAGTCATAAGTTACTTAAATCATTTATGAATGGCTCAAAACGTGGATTAAAATATATTTTAAAAATAAAGCACGGCTTGTTGGAGGTGTTGGGGATATGTTTCCCCTGAACACCGCTTCCCCCTTAGCCAATGACGCATGTGCCCGTTTGGTCTAATTTGTCGCTGACAGAAAATCCTGGAGCTCGTATTCTAGAAGGGTGTACAGATGTGTTTGGTTGTTTTCTCCCTCCACGCAAAGGCGGGTACATTTCCTCTGAAATGTTACCATACTCATCCCTTTTCATTTATCATAGATATGCCCGAACGGGTAGTAGGATGTAAATCACGGGGGGAGGGGGGGGGAACAAGTAGACTAGAATAAAGAGGTCGAAAGTACTCACACGTCAAACTACTTACAACATTTTTTGTTGTTTTTTATAAGATAAATTATCGGTAGGAACTTGAGACCTTGGTTATTTCTGGAGTGAACTTACGGCCTTCTAAATTGTTCGAGAGTCGCCTGTGGCAAGGTAGTCTACTCAATTACCTCCTTCCAGAGTAGCGCACTTAGAGCTTATTACCGCAACTACCCGCAACGTCAGTAGTACACAGCCCGTCCACTAGAGGAGTAGCTAACACATCACTGCGGTGCACACTGCACAGCTCATGTATTGTGGCCTTTATTTAACTAACTTCTCATTCAGAATTTTTTTATATATCGCCGCGTCTATCATTTAATTTTGATTTGAGGTTTTTAATGTGAACTTTCTGAACCGAATGATTATATCAACACGTGAATTATAAACCAACTTGAATCTAGAACAGACACAACATCCAGCCCCCGGCCGTTAATTCATCACTGTGAAAGGGGGAACCAACATATTAACAATGATAAATTTTTCGACCAAGCCAGGAATCAAACCCGGGACCCTTAGATCAATAGACAGACACGTTACTAACTGAGTTAAGGTGTTGGACATGTAAGTTATAGAATAGGTATAGCTTGCATCATGCACCAACAACTTTGGGAGTCGCTGCAGTGGTAGAACGGTTTAAGGCGTCACTCTAGTGTTAAACTGGCCTGCTGATGATGGAGAATTCTGGGTTCGAGTCCCTGTCAGGTCTACTTAGGGTGGTTTTCCTTAAATGGTTCCCCACTCTCCTTCCACGCAAATGCGGGTATATTACCTCCTTCCTCATTCCTACCCCATTAGAGTAATTATTAAACACGTGTATAGGCTGAACAGGTAGTAAGACGTGATGATAAAAAAAACTATATCTGGGGGTAGGCAAACAAAAAAAGGTTGAATTCCACTGCGGGCTTCAACCATCCAACCACTGAAGGTCATAGAAAGCCACTTTTAGAAAGTACAACTTTTTTTTTGCTGCCAACATTGATAACATTTTTCTATATTATTTGTGTTATTTTATGGGTATCGATACTATCCGTCAAAATTGACAGCCACAGATCATATGACTTGACGTATGAACACATGAGATTATAGCTAATAGATTTTCTAGCTGTCAGATATAAGGTTCTTCCTATGAAAATATTGTAAGGTGTAGTCAAGACTCGGACAAATTCATCCCCGATGTCGCAAGGAGAAATAACATGTCCTGCGGGCGACTTTAGTCCCTAAATGAGGGGGCCTCTGGAAAACCTATAACGACGGACGGCGGAGTGTGCCCGAAATGCAGCTGTTGGCGGCACATTCCTGTCAGCCAGGTGCCCGCAAGACCGCGCCACATCTGCCTCGAACGCACCTGTATGGCAGCAATCGGAAACACACTGCCGCCGTCAAAATCTCGAGTCTGAGGTCGACTCAGGGCCCCCTCCCCCAAAGATAGGGGCCTCCCCAAATTCTCACAATAAATAAACCATAAACTCTAATAAGCACGTTTGCTACAAATAAAGCAAGAGAAGTCTTTATGAAGTCTACTTCATTATGCTTTGTTATTATTACACTTGTGTAAAATCAAACTGTTGCTTGATATTTACCTTTCTTCAGACCCACTATGATGTCATTTACATGTGTTTATGGGGGGAAGGCCCCTACGTACATGAATCCGGCACTGCTCAGAGCCATTTTAAGACCTTCGTGGGCTCTGGGTACTTTTATTTCTAGAGGTCTGTGTGCCCGATATTTTCACTCATTTTTATGCTAATTTCATCGTTTGCACGCACAAAAGACAATTTATTAAATTTAAAAATACTCGAACACTTTTAATGCAATTTTTCAAGTGAAATATTGTAAGCCTTAAAAGGTTCGTAGGGCCTAGGGCCTAGGCATTGTGCCTAGTCTGCCTAATGGATAAAAAGGTCCTGGATCCACCTACTACATTCCGGCTGGGAGGGGACAGAAGAACAGAAGACCTTGTTTCGATTCCCGTCAGGGGATAGATGTCAGCAGTGGTTCACCAAAAGAAGGGAGGAAGGGAATATCAACACTCCCCTTCCCCTTCTTTTGAGACCAAACATTATTTTAATAAAATCTTAGTAAAGCTACAGTCCAATTTTCAAATGAAGAACCTTATACAACATCTAGAAAAGATCCTAGATCTACTTTCACGTATTCATACGTCAAGTCATGTGATCTGCAGCTGTCACTTTTGATAGATATTATCAATACTTATAAAATAATATTAATAACATATTAAAATTTGATCAATTTTGACCGTAAAAAGGTTTATATCCTAAAAGGACGGCTCCTATTCAAATTGTGGGCATTGAAGAGGACCGTCTCCAATGTCTCGGACTTGAACTAGAGTTAAAACGTATCAATAAATAAAATAAAATTAAAAAACAACTCTGGTAATCAATTTTTTAAATTTTTTTTAAATCTCAACTTAATTTTAGATCAATCCGCTTAGAATAGTCTAAGGTTGGGTATGCTAAGGATGGTTTTTCTAAAATGGTTTTCCACTCAACCTTCACAAAAATGTGGGTACACTTCCTCTAAATCCATCCTTCCTAATCCCTAAAACCAATAGCGTAATTAGTACATAAGCGAATAACCCAAACAGGTAGTAAGACGCGGTGCTAAAAAAAAGAAATTAAAATTGTGTTTAAAGGTTTAATAGCTAAAATTTTAATAATAACTGTGTTATTTTTAAAAATAATGTTGATTATGTATTTAAAAGATTTATTTTTACCCCTCGATCTGTTTTCTCACTTTTTTTTATCTTCCCTCAAACTCCCGCGTCACACCTGCTAACCCTTCACGGCACACCGGTTGAAAAACGTTGCCTTGGATTGAGTTGTTAATTTCTTATCAGTGCGTCTCCCTAACAGTTCTGGTTATTCCGCATGCATACATTCTACAAACTTTGAAGAAACACACAATTTGGAATCATGAGTCATGACATCTGTAAATTGGCAATTATTTTGTGAAATCTAGCAAGTGAGGTTGGTGTACCAAATTTTTAGAGGAAGTGTGCGCGCCTTTGCGTGGAAAGAGAGCGGAAAACCATTTTTGTAAAAACCACCCTCAGTACACCGAACTGGAACCCGAACCCACGATCTTCCCACCATCTGGAGTCTAGTCTATTTTGAAGGTTACGCCTTAGACCATGTGGCCACCGAGGCGGGTGTTATAGAAAGTTGTTTTAATTAAATTTACAGGCATAATGTCCTTTGATTTTGACAGTTTAAACAAAAAAAGGAATTACTATCCAAATCTAACTAAATGTAATTATTTAATATCTCGTTGTACATTGTCTTACCTGCGTATGGAAAGGTAGAGGGGTAAAGAAAAAGACATCCTTCAATCCTTCCTCTCAAAGACTCAATGATCCGGAAACAGGAAGTGGCCAGAGAATGAAATTAGAGCCGTGCTCACATCCGTTTTGTGTAGCAGGCTAGCTACTCTTGAAGGGGAGATGTTCATACCACACACACGTTTAAACAATTTGAAAAAAGTTAATTCCCTTTGTTCCTACAGGA
Organism: Timema bartmani; assembly: GCA_902151455.1. Taxonomy (NCBI): domain Eukaryota; kingdom Metazoa; phylum Arthropoda; class Insecta; order Phasmatodea; family Timematidae; genus Timema; species Timema bartmani. The sequence continues at coordinate 163,322 of CABFWB010000617.1, read as the reverse complement.
CTAAGAAAACGAAACAAACTTCAGCTTAAAGGATGTCCTATTAATTCTCCACGCAAAGAAAAATATCAATTCCCATTGGAAAATGCTCGTTTAAATAGTGAATACACTCGCAAAACAACATCAAATAAAGTTAATTCACTTTGTTCCTACAGGTCTGGTACAGGTTCTAAATGGATGAAACGCACTTCGGATAAAAGGATGTCCTATAATTCGTACGCAAGACAAAAGATCCGTCCCCATTGGTCATTGATCTAGTAAATATTGACCACACACACACAAACACACACAGACATACACATTTGAGGTGATATCCTGCCTAGATAATCTCACCACGATACAATAATTTATTGTCACGGGGATGTCACAGATGACGAAGATCCGTCACACATGTTGAGGTCAAAGCAGTCAAGGTGGAATATATATCACTATCACTTGACGATGAGAGAGTCCCGAACCACTAAATCACTCTGGAGATTACACACATGATGCATGGCTGGCCCGTTCCGTAGTTTCAATTACCATTTAGTGGCACATACAAGATGGAATCCACTTTGAATGCAACACAGATAAGTCTTATATTTCCGTGTCACTCTACAAAAATAAACATAAAATATGTACCGTATGATCTATTAGTTAAATAAATCTATTCACGTTCTGCGTCACTTTAGATAATTCTTAGTTCTAAACGAAATTAACTGTAGTATCTACAGCCATTTCTTTAGACACAGTAGATGATACGAAAGCTCCAACCCGATTACGAACATTGGCACCTTGTGTTCCTTCTATACGAGTCCAAGGTCTCCGTCCAAAGTTTCAACATCGATTCAGAAAGCTTACTAACCAAATAAAAGGTATCTTTGAAGCATACAAAAGGTAGTATTGTACTTCGCAAGATTAGGAAATCGGAGAAGATTATACAATAGGGGGAAAAATAAATACAAGATATTCAAAGAAAAATGCTGTTGGCAATCTTTTTTTTTTATGGTTGTACCAGGTTCAAGAATCATCCACCGATTATTTTATCTGGTGTCGTCTCCCCCTCCCCCTCCCAAAAACCCCCCTACTATCACCCCACCGCAATATAAAACAAACACCGAAAAAGTAAGAATAAAACATTTTCTCAATTACAATTTCCTACCCGACGATGACGATTGAAACTCAGTCATTTTGATCACGAGTTCTAATTTGTAAACATCTAGCGCAGTCATTTCCGTACATTGTCGAAAAGCTGCTTCTCTTTGGCTTCTTTTTTTTACCCGACACTTTTGGTGGGTTTGGGGGTGGGTACATTCTCAAACATAATTAACTAACGTTTCTACTTCACCCAACACAAAATTGTCCTTAATTCAGACGAGTTTTTGTATTGAGAAATACCAAAGGCCTTTGACCTTTTGAGGGAAGTCTAGAAAGCTTATACCCCGACAAATGTGATTCATATTGGTTATACCTTCCTAGATTTCAAGCGTGCATTACCATCCAAAGATGTCATAAATCTTCCCCCATAAAACGATGGGAATCAAAATGGAAATAGTCCTCAACGAACGCTTCTTCTCTTTTCTATTTGATCTCCCTCTCTCTCACTCTTCCTCTGAACAGTAACCCCTGTGTGTTCTAACCCCCAATTTGTCACACGTGAGGGGCGAAACGTATTAACGTATTACTCGCACGGAACACATGTGTGACATATGTGTTCAGAACCATTTCTTTTCACTCCTTTTTTTTAAATACATGAATATAAACTAACGAGACTGACGGTGTTTTCTTTTTGTTTTCTTCTTCTTTTCTTACAAGTTGTCTTTCTCGCTAACGTGTTCCCTTTCACACGACCTCGTCCGTCTTTTCATCAAAAGGTTAAATCGCTGTTCACCTTCTTTATTTTCTCTCTCTCTCTCATACCTTCTTTACCACCTCTCTCTTTTTTATCTTAAAGAATATTTTGTCATTGAAATAAACTTTTTTTTAAACATTTACAAACAAAACCACATCAACGTCGTAAGTTAGTTGAAAGACGTATGTACACTCCGTTTACCTTGAAAGATGTCAGTATTACCTTGACGGACTACACTATGGCCGTATCTTATAAGCTGTACCATAGTGGAATAAGGTAAGGTAAGCTTGCTATTATTCAGGGTAAAGGAAGGGTGAGTCTAATTTATATATAAATAGCCTTTTAGAAAATACAAACATATTTTTTGTGGTCAACAGCAGGGGCGTTGCACGAAATATATTGATTGGAGGCTCCCAGGAGAATTTCGAGATTTGGAGTGATATCAAGCCTTGAACCGAGCTTTTAGGCAACTGTATTTTTAAATTTATTTGTTGATCCTGGATTTTTCAAGCTACAAGGTCTTTTCAGTACATAAGGAAATAACTTGAATTATTATTTATTATTTCAGTTTACCTGGATCTGAGATAAATATCCAATTGAGCTAAATAAATTTATTTAAATTTGCAGATATCGTTGAAATCGTGTATTTTTGAATTAAAAAATATAACTGACTTTATTACAGTGGTCTCCAACATTTTATTGTTTATGACCACAACTTTTCTCTCTGCCGCCATCGCGATGATAACTTAAAAGCGTTCAAATCCTAGTTTTTAAGTTTTTCACTGTCTTACTACCAGCCCGGCCTATCTACATTTAACTACACCAGTGGGATAGGTAAAATTTAGAAGAAATATACCCTTATTTGCATAGAGGGCTATTAGGATAAACTACCCCTAACAAAATTAAAATCCTTACTTCACCTTCACCATGAAACCAAACCAAAAGACCGTGACATTAAACCCGCATGTCCACTAATGTTTGTTTATATGCGACTAATATGTAGTAAAAGAGAATCAACAAGCCCGGGATTGGGGGATCATTTTATATTATTGCTAGCAGCATTACAAGGCTGCCACAGTAAACAAGTCAGCAAGAAGCTATCAGAATGGAATAGCCAAAAGGAACCTAAGAAATAACTAGGTCGTTTTTAGCACTTTAACAACTTACATTTCTATTAGAATTTCGCATCTTTCTATAGTCATTAAATTTCTCGAAAAAGTAAATATAGAGCTAAAACCTCTATATTGTGACCCCACCCAAAACACGCTGCAACCCCCAGGCTGGAAACCGCTGCTTTATTATAACACACTTGGAAGCAATATATAACTAGTCTCTGCCTGACAGCGGCGCTACTAGACTACTTGATTAACTAAGATTTCTGCAATCTACTATAGAAGGAATCTCCTTTCAATGTTTGATGATTTTTGAAGTTGGGATTTTTTGTAGAGTAGGGATCAACAGTTGGGAAATTTTAAATTTGTCTGTACAAGTCTGTGGTTAAGGACTTTCATAATAGAAAGTAATGGGGTACAGAATAAGCTTAGAATTTTCCAACTCCAGGTCTCAACTCTCACAAAATTCCCAACTTTCAAGCTTTTAACCAACATTGGGGGGAGGGCACACCCCCAACCCTTCCCCCCACCCCGACACAACGCCCCTTGTCAGCAGCGATAACATTTCTATTATATTACATTTTAAAAAACATTCTAAAAAACCAAATTTTAATAAGCAGCGTAACGTAAATTTAAGTTAAAACTTGGATTTTCAAAAGTATGTAATGTTTATAAAATATTAGGATAGAATATTTTTTAAATAATATTAATATAAAATTTACAAAATATGAGATTGAACAGAATATAAAACGGTAATGACATAGAATAATAACATTTACAGTTACAATATTTACAAATAGAGATGGGAAATTTGATTCCTCAATTCCTCGATACCTATCGATTCTTAAGGGTATCGAGAGAATCGAGAAAATACCTTGATTGTTGATGTCTCAATTCCTTAAGATACGTGCAAATGATCGTGAATGCTTTATTAAGAGAATAATGAATATCAAATGTTAAAGGCCGTTCATAACGCAGTTTTTCGTCAATTATTCCATTTATAGTCGTATAGTGAAACTTATATGTAAACATATTTACCGTGGTAGCATAATGCATTCAAGAAAGAAAACAAACAAACCTCCATATTAACAGATATCAGCCCTGTGTTAAGAAATATATTACGATTGCTTTGCAAATTTACTGTCACAAACTAAATAATAATAATATAGGTAAAGTTTATTTAAAAATTTTAGAGCCAAAATTAAAATCATGGTTGTAATTTGTAAAGGCAAAAATGTATTGAAAGTCTAATTAATATTTAATATACGTTTACCAAAATTTCCAGAATAAAATCAAATTGGTAAAAAAGGTTCACCTATCACGGCAGCCATATTGGTTTTACCTTTTTAAACTATTCAGTGAAGGTGCTACAAATTGGCAAATAATTTAAAATTCCATTTCCACCGGTACTTAAACGTATCCATCATATTTTAATGTGAAAATATAAATGTATACTAAACTTTAAACTAAATTATTGCAACCAACGGGAGAAGTGCGTATCTTTACAATTTCACTAAAAATATATTACTCTATTAACACAAATAAAATATTTTCTTAAATCAATTTGACTGTTCCCACTTCATTTCAGGTCTATTTAAGTAAGAATCGAGCATCGAGGAATCGAGGTAGAAATTTAAGAATCGGAATCGAGAATCGAAATCGAAAAAGGTATCGTCCTATCTCTATTTACAAATACAATATTAGAGGTTATAAAACCTGTAATATAAAATAAAAAAGTTTGATACAATTATTATTAAATAAATTGATAGGTTGAAATACATTGTTTTACAAATCAAACTTTTCATTTAATTTTACTGGTACATTATAAACCTAACCTCCTTAATAAGAAACACATGATACCTTCAGGACACTGGTGTTCTGATTGGATGAACACGTATAGAATATATAGAATATTTTTAATAAAATGTAATAAATAATTATGTAAACAAAAAAACCCCAACAAATATGAGCTTTAAAAATCACTTCTCCTAGTCCCCCCCCCACCTCCAATGCGGTTGGAAAACGGGCAAAATATTCAGTATTGTTTGGTATGGTTTACCGGTGACAAAGAGGTCAGGGTTCAAAACCAAACGGGCATTCTGGATATGTTTTCTCTCACCTAAATGATAATCAACCTTCCTTCCATACAAATGTGGATACACTTCCTCTAGGTTTTACCATACTCGTCCTTTCTCCCGCATTGGTGGTCACGTGAACTAAATGTCAGACTCGTCTATTCACTGATGGGGTTAGTCAGGGTTTTGAATCCCGGTCGGGTGTGCTGAGAGTGAGTTTTACTAAAGGGTTTCTCTTTCCACGCAAATGTAGGTACACTTCCTCTAAATTCAACCTTGCTCACCTCTAACACAGTAAAGTAATTTGTTCATATGCGTGCAACCCGAACGGACAGTAGTAAGAATGCGGTGTGCTAAAAATACAAATAATGAATTTACCCGTTCTCTACACACAAATGCGGTTATATTTCCTCTAAATTTCACCTTCCTCGTCCCAATTCCATTAGTGTGGGTAAAGGTTTGTAGCCCGTACGGATAGTAAGATGCGGTGCACCCCTACTCGTCTCTAAATCAAGATTCCCTGTTTTTTTTAAACAATATTTGTGTCCTAATTTCACACGCCAAAGTAGAGTAAATACAAGGAGATAATAAACGTTAAAGAGGTATATCATGATTTTGTATGAAGCCCATCCTAGAAGGCCTTATTTCGTATTAGAATCCTACTGTATAGCAGTATTTTGGTAGGATAAAAGGCCTTTCAGAATGGTCTTCCTAACCAAAATCATGGTAAAGCAACAACCAACCACGCGGAGGGCTGGTTGGGACGCACTTACCGAACAAACATTCACCCCAAGAACAAGTAGTGAACTGACGTCACACACCCTGCACCGCAGTGATGATTATTATAACAGTGGCGTGTTGAGAAGGATGTGTAAGGGAGAGGGTCTTTTGATGGTAGGGAGAGCTTAGGACACTTACGTGGATAATGGTGACTACCCTCACAGGGTAAGTGTAGGAAAGAAAGGCGTGTTATTAGCAGGGAAGGTCGCCTAAGTGCAAAATCGACTTAAATGCAACAGCAATAACAAAATAGAGTTCATAATTATTTATCTTTCAGCACCGCGTCTTACTACCCGTTCGGGTTGTACACACTATTTAGGCCTATTAATTACTCTGTGTTAGGGATGAAGAAGGTCGAATTTAGAGGGAGTGTACCCGCATTTGCGAGAAGAGATAGTGGAAAACCATTTAGGAAAAAACCCACCATCAATGCATACGACCAGGATTCGAACTTTGATCTCTCCGTCATCGGCAGGCCAGTATATTGTGAGAGGAACTCAGATCATGCGGCCACCAAAATAGTTCATGAAGAAATACTTATAACTTTATTTTTCTAATTTCTAACGCTCTCTATCAACGTTGAAGTAATTATTGATCCAGCGGTTTTTTTCACCGCATCTTACGTTAGATGCATATAGTCCAATTTTCATAGAAAGGGCTTTTAGAGAAAAAAATTGCTGCCAAAATTGACTTTATTATTGGTATTATTTTATATGTAGACTATTGATAATCTCCATAAAAAGTGATAGCTGCAGATCACATGACTTGACGTATGAATACGTGAAAATACATCTAGTGACTTTTCTACCTGTCCTGTAAAAATTGGGTTGTACATAAAAATTACGGAGCTATGTAGGAATGAGCCAGGTATAATTTTAAACAAAATGTACCTATATTTGCGTGGAGGTATAGTGAAAAATCATTTTAAGGATAAAAAAAACTTGTCGTACAGTCAGGCAGGATTCAAACCTCGACCTTCTCATCACTGATAAAATCAAACTAGGTGAACTTGGAGTTTCCTTGATAGTTTTAACTAAACGCTCACCCACTTCGGTGACCGCATGGTCTAAGGCGCTTTTCTCGCGGTAGACTAGACTGTCTAGGAGGTCGAGGTTCGAATTTCGGTCGGGTGTACTGAGGGTGTTTTTTCTACTCTCCTTCTATGCAAATGCTGGTACAATTCATGTAAATATAACCTTCATAATCCCTTAAAACATTAGCGTTATACGTGCATAAGCATATAAACCGAACGGGTAATAAAACGCGGTGCTAAAAAAACTAACTAAAAAGTGTTGGTAGCAATGGGGGGGTTAGCTCGTTGTTGCGCCGAGGCCAGTGTTACTCCTGTTCCCGGTGAAGTGCCCCATTCAACTCCGAGCACGTACTCTGACAAGACTAGCAGATGGCGCGCAAACACAGTCGGCCTGCTTCAACTGTGATTGTTTCTCTACAATACTTCTCCCAGTAGGAGATAACACCTTATTAACGAGTGTCACGACACGTACAATCTCATACTTCTCCCAGTAGGAGATAACACCTTATTACCGAGTGTCATGACACGTACAATCTCATACTTCTCCCAGTAGGAGATAACACCTTATTAACGAGTGTCACGACACGTACAATCTCATACTTCTCCCAGTAGGAGATAACACCTTATTAACGAGTGTCACGACACGTACAATCTCATACTTCTCCCAGTAGGAGA
>CABFWB010000617.1:115910-154480 GCA_902151455.1 Timema bartmani | reverse complement strand
GGGAGGTTGGCACATCAAAAAGATAAGGTCCCAAGACCTCCAAATTCCTTAAGATTACTTTGAATCTTTGGATAACGTAAAGCCGCGTCACCACTGAATCGACTTTGTTGATCGACCTCGTCGACTTAGTGGGGTCTTGGTTTTACTTTACAGGAGAGTTAAGTTTATTGTGATCCCTGACACCCAACTATGAATAGAGCAATGTTTCTCAAAGTTTTGGTGATGGCGGACCGACCACCAAATGGGAGTTATGCGATTTAGGGGACCACCAGGGCCACTAGAAGTAGGGGTGGTGGTGGTGGTGTGGTAGGTGGGGGCGCAGTTTTAAAAACGTTGTTTAAGACCAGTGGTCACACTTTTTTTTATTCGTGTACCCCCAAATATAATTTATTTTAAAATGTATACCTTCAAAGCTGTTGATGCATAATGCAGGTTATCAAGGGCTTAAAAATATGGGGTCGGGGGGTTCAAACCCCCTTGTAATTTGATGAACTCCCCTATAAATACTGTACGTATACAAATTGTATTTACTAAAGGTATACTAAAATTTTCTAGCAGAACCAAGGACGTAAAAAGGGGGAGAGGGGAGGTTTGCTAGGTCTGTCTTTAGTCACTGCATCTTGGCGGACCCGCCTGAACCCCTCTTTTCTGCACCCTTGAGGGGAAGCCCTCTAGAAGAACTAGAGTTCCACGCCCTTGCAAGTTATACATATACGAAAACAGGGCTGTGAAGTCTGTATAAAGGTACAGACTTAGACTCAAAGAAATTCAATTTTTTTTTGTTCAAAAATTATAATAAACTAAATATATTGTTTTTATGTTCTATTAACCAAGTATCCTGATGATTCAAGTGTTGGGGATGAAAGGCCCTGTACTAATATTTTAGTATTTTAATGTATATCCAATAGTTATAACAAATCTGTTGTGTTAAAATTATTTTGATAGGTATTTTTTTATTACTTACTATTAATATAAATTTGCCATTAATAAAGGAGTCGGAGTCGATGGTTTATCCTACCGACTCCGAAGCCCTGCTTTTAAAGCATCTCAGATGATCTTTAGTGCTTTTGAAGCATCTCAAACGCTTTACAATGATTTTAAAGCATCGAAGACGCTTACTAGTGCATTTAAAACAACATAGGCACTGTTCAGTGCTTTTAAAGAATCTCAGACGCTTTCTAGTGCTTTTAAAGCTACTCAGACACTTACTAGTGCGTTTCAAGCATCTCAGATGCTCTTCAGTGCTTTTTAAAGCATAGAAGACGCTTTCCAGTGCTTTCAAAGCATCATAAACTTATATATATACTGTAGAATTCCCGCGCGACGGTTTCTAGCAGCCATATGGGCGGCGATCTGTTGGACATGTGCAACCGAGTTTGCCGCCAAAAACTTCTCGGGAATGGGGGCGGAGAGGTGCAGAATAACACCTTGACATCTGCTGGGNACTCTGTAATATAGTATAGAGCGTACATAACATGCCAATCAACTCTGTGATACAATCAAGAGCGTGCATCACATGTCAATCAACTCTGTGACACAGTCTAGAGCGTGCATCACATGACAATCAACTCTGTGATACAGTCAAGAGCGTGCATCACATGTCAATCAACTCTGTAATACAGTCAAGAGCGTGCATCACATGTCAATCAACTCTGTGAGACAGTCAAGAGCGTGCATCACATGCCAATCAACTCTGTGATACAGTCAGCTAGAAATAGTACATTTACACGAACACTATTGCACGTAGATCATTTCTGATTAAACATTAATGGCGATAGAGAATTAATAGAAGTTCCTAAAAATTAAAAACAACAGCGTTCACAGCGCTAGTGGGCTCATGGAATAAGATGTTAGTCTCATCTGTTTTGGTTTTCATACAATCGGAAGGTTGGGGGTACTTCAGGTGATATTTTATTTATTATGTCCCCCCTCCCACCACTCTACTTCCATTAAATTTCCTCTTCAACCCTAACCTCATCAGTCTAGAGTCGAGTTTCCATAGAAAGTGTGTTTTAGAAAATACTAACATATTCCTTAATGTCAACATTGATAACACCCGCCTCGGTGGCGTAGTTGGCTAACGCGCTAGTCGTGCTGAGCTAGACCGCCGAGGACGGGGAGATCGGGTTTCGAATCTTGGTCGGGTGAACTGGGGGTGGTTTTTCCTACATGGTTTTCCACTCTCCCTCCACGCAAATGCGGGTTCACTTCCTTTAAATTCAACCCTCCCAATTCCTAATCCATTTGCGTAATTAGTACTTAAGAGTATAGCCCGAACGAGTAGTAAGACGCGGTGCTAAATTGTATTATTTTTTATTATTAACATTGATAACATTTTACTTTATTATTACCTGATTGAAGTACTCGGCGTTGACCGGGAGGTAACTTTAAGATGGGGATGTAGGGAACGCGAGAAAAGGACAGTGTTTTCGCAGTTTTTTCTAACAAAACTTTTTTTTGGTAGATAAATCAGATAATATAGTCCATTAGAAACACAAAGTTTAATTTCCTTCTCGTGGTGATATCAACAGTTGTTGAATATCTGTCATGAGCATAGCGGCATTAGATGATAAACTCTTTAAATGAGAAGAAAAAGTTGCCATCAAATTACAAGACACCCTCGACAGTTATTCAACAACTGTTGATATCACAGTGGGAAAAAAAATTAAACAGTAAGTTTCTAGTGGAGAAATATTTGATTTATTTTGAAAAAAAAAATTTTTTTTTAATATAAAAACTGCAAAAACACTCGACCTTCTCTCGCGTCCCTTAAATCCCCGCCTTAAGGTTAGAGCCCTTAACCCCCGAATTGCTAGTGGACGTTTTGTTTCTAACCTGGTTTTTGATTAATTAATTTAAAAATCTAATCAAAATTTTAAAATTCCGGCACATTATCGTTCACATGGGCTACTAATTTTTAAAATGTCTGACCTCTGCCTGCGGTAGATGTCGCGCAATGCTCATCACATACAATTTATTAATATAAAGAATAAAGGAAGGAAGATTGAAGTTTTTTTATCACCGCATCTTACTTTCTGTCCAGGTTGTACGCATATGTTCTGATAATTACTCTAATGGCTTAGGGCTGAGGAAGGAAGCATTTTAGAGGTAATATACCAGCATTTACGGGGAAGGAAGAAAAACCACCCTCTGTACACCCGACCGGGATTCGAACCCAGATCTCCCCGTCATCAGCAGGCCAGTCCAACACCACAGGGACGCCTTTTAGACCATTTGGTTAGAACATGTAATTTTTTTATGTATTGATAACGTCCATCAAAAGTGACAGCTGCAGATCATATGACTTGACGTATGAGTACGTGAAAGAAGATCTGGTGGCTTTTCTAGATGTCAGACAAGACTGTTCCCATAGAAACTATACTGTAAATATCCCGGACGGGTAGTAAGACACTGAGCACTAGAAAGCGAGAGAGAGAGAGAGCCACTATCACTCTCTGATGGAATAATTGGTGTATAAACAGTACATGGCTACGGAGAACTGCGAACCGTATCACACAATATTATATTTGTCGGTTCAGGTTCGACAAACGCGGAGGAAACAGCTGTTTCTTCCCCCGTCATGAAGTAGTTGGTTCTTTTCTACCCGCGGCGGGTTCCGTGGAGCGTGCAATAACCGCGCTCTGCACATGCGCGTATGTTAATAACAGCGTGGTCAAGGCCTGTGGAATCCACCGTGACGAAACTAGTACTAGAGAGATCTCACAATATACTAGACTGACGATGATGGGGGAGCCTCGGTCGGGTGCACTGAGGGGAGTTTTTACTAAATGGTTTTACATTCTACCTCCACGTGAATGCGGGTACACTTCTTAAACATATAACCTTCCTCGACCCTAAAACTACTAGCGTAATTAGTACATCGGCGTATAGCCTGGATGGGTAGTAAGTAATACGTGGTGCTAAAAAAAAAAGTCACGGCAGGTCAAGAAAGGATTTTCCATGTTAATGAATTTACGTTCTATTCGGCGAGATTTAACGTTGAAACAAAAACCATATATTCTTAAATAATACAAAAAATAGTCCTACAGTGTTACAAAATTATTATGATTTTGAAGTTTTTTTTGTAAAATTATATTTATAAATCCTCTACAACTCAGGCTATTTGACTTGGTCACGGAAATGGCCAGTAGGAATATTCCTGCCAGTACGTAGATTAAAAAGGTCCGTGATAGCAAATGTCTATCTAGAAGAGGAAACAAGGAAAAGGTAATTTTAAAAAGTATGTCGATGTTTTCAAGGCTCAAATAGTATAATGACTGTGTAAACTCGTCAGAGGAAGAGGGGAAGTATTATTAGTGATGAACAAGAGGCCTAGTAGGGTGAACTGCTCATTTGCTTCCCTCTCTTTTTATTTCATACAAAGGTTGTGTGATAGCACTTAGACTGCTTTGGTGCGTCAAGTTAAGATGCAGCCCGCTTCGCAAGATAGCTTCGAAATACAACATATGCAACGTCGTTCTTAATGCGCAGTTAAGATTTTAACTGCTTCGTACGTACAGGTTAATCCTTCAGAGGTCGCCATTTTCTTTGATTAAACCTTAACCGCATGTTTTATGACGTAAATATTCGATAGACGATTTTGTAAAATATTGTATTTTATAAAATAAATATGAGAGTAGTAATACCTACTTCCCTGAGACAATCCGACTGTTTGGACTCTGTCCCGCTCTCGACTTAGCTGAGCTCTAGCGGTGGTGAGTTCATGCGCGCGTGTCGTCTGGTAACTCTGTCCCACTCTCGACTTAGGTGAGCTCTAGCGGCGGTGAGTTCATGCGCACGTGTCGTCTGGTAACTCTGTCCCACTCTCGACTTAGCTGAGCTCTAGCGGTGGTGAGTTCACGCGCGCGTGTCGTCTGGTAGCTCTGTCCCACTCTCGAATTAGCTGAGCTCTAGCGGTGGTGAGTTCACGCGCGCGTGTCGTCTGGTAGTTCTGTCCCGCTCTCGACTTAGCTGAGCTCTAGCGGAGGTGAGTTTATGCGCGCGTGTCGTCTGGTAAACTGATCCCTCTCCTTGAACAGAGCAGGAGACACAGGTTGTGGGATTAGGAGCTATACCTTTATGCACCCTTGATCCGGCATTGATGCACCCTTCATGCACCCTTCATGCACACTTGTACCCATCTCAAACCCTTTTAGAATTTTACTAAAAATTTTCTCGCATCCTTCGTGAACCACCTTGATGCACCCTTGATACACATTCAATGCACACTCGATACACCCTTGATGCACCCTTCGATGCACCCTAGATACACCCTAGATGCACCCTATATGGACCTTTGATTCACCCTTGATGCACCTTAGATGCACCTTTGATGGACCCTTGATGCACCCTTGATGCACCCTTGATGCACCCTTGATGCAACCTTGATTCACCCTTGATGCACTCTTGATTCACCTTGATTCAACAATGATTCATTCTTAATTCACACTTGATGCACCCTTGATGCACCCTTAATGTACCCTTGATGCAACCTTGATGACCCCTTGATTCACCCTTGATTCACCCTTGATTCATTCTTGATTCACCCTTGATGCAGCCTTGATGCGCCCTCGAATACTTGATGCACCCTTGATGTACCCTTGATGTACCCTTGATGCACCCTTGATGCACCCTTGATGGACCCTTCATGCACCCTTCACGCACCCTTCATCCACTATTCACGCAGCTTTCATGTGCCCTTCATGCGCCATAATATGCGCCCCTCATGCACCCTTCATTCGCCCTTCATGATCACTTCAGGCACCCTTCATGCACCCTTAATGCTCCCTTCGTGTGCTTTTAATACACCATGAATTTACATTTGGACACTTAGGCACTTGCAAACCTATCCATTTGCGAACTCTGACACTTGTACATTTTTACACATTCAAACGTTTACAATTTGACACTTACGCACTGACTCACATGGACGCTTAGTCACTTGAATACTTATACTCTTGCAAAATTGCAAACTTGACACTTAGACATATGGAAACCTTGCATAATTCCAAATTTGATCACTTTTAAATTTTCACCATTGCACACATGCACATTAACAAAACAATAAAAAGGAAATATTTGTTTAGATAAAGGAGAGTATTGAACTCGTACATTTAAACCCATATCGAACCCTTTTCGAATCTTACTCGCATCCTAGGTGAACCCCGCTAGAACACTTCATGTAGGTTTAATGCACACTTCATGTAGGTTTAATGCACATTTCATGGAGGTTTAATGGACACTTCATGCACACTTCATGCACCCTTCATGCTCCCTTCATGCACCCTATATACACCCTTAATTATCCCTAAATGCACTTTAATACACCCTTAATTTTAACTTGGACACTTAAGCATTTGAGCACTTGCGCATTTAGACATTTGTAAACTTTGACTCTTGGACAATTAAACACATTGACATTTGCGTACTTTCTAACTTGGACGCTTGGTCACTTGAATACTTGTACTCTTGCACAATTATACACTTGGACCCTTAGACACTCTCATAATTTCACACTTTCTTAATTTCACATTTTTTCCTTGCACATATGCAAATCAACAAATTGATAAAAAGGAAACATTTGCTTAGGTAAAGGAGAGTATTGAACTCGTACACTTGCACCCATCTAAAACCCTTTTAGAATCCTACTAAAAACTTTCTCGCATCCTTTGTGAACCCCTTCATGCACCCTTTATGCACTCTTTATGCACCCTTGATCCCCCTTGATGCACCCTTAATGCACCCTTAATGCACACGTGCACCCATCTCTAACCCGTTTAGAATTTTATTAAAAACTTTCTTCCATCCTTCGTGAACCCCCTTGATGCACATTCGATGCACCCTGGATGTACCCCCCGATGCAGCCTCCGATTGACCCTTCATGAACCCTTGGATGCACCCTTATGCGCGCCCTTGGATGCACCCTTGATGTACCCTAAATGCACCCTTGGTGCACCCTTGAATCGCCCTAGATGCACACTTGATGCACCCTTAAATCACCATAGATGCACCCTTAATGCACCCTTGATGCACCCATGATGTACCCTTTATGCACCCTTGATGCACCCTTGATCCACTCTTGATCCACCCTTGATGCACCCTTTATGCACCCTTCATGCACCCTTCATGCACCCTTAATGTGTCCTTCATGCGCCCTTCACGCACCCTTAATCCATTCTTCATGCGCCCTTCATGTTCCCTTCATGCGCCCTTCATGTTCCCTTCATGTTCCCTTTATGCGCCCTAATATGCGCCTCTCATGCGCCCTTCATTCGCCCTTCATGATCCCTTCAGGCACCCTTCATGCACCCTTAATGCTCTCTTAGTGTGCTTTTAATACACCATGAATTTACATTTGGAAACTTAGGCACTTGCACACCTATCCATTTGCGAACTCTGACACTTGTACATTTTTGACACATTCAAACGTTTACACTTTGACACTTACGCACTGACTCACTTGGACGCTTGGTCACTTGAATACTTGTACTCTTGCAAAATTGCAAACTTGACACTTAGACATATGGAAACCATGCATAATTCCAAATTTGATCACTTTCACATTTTCACCCTTGCACACATGCACATTAACAAAACAATAAAAAGAAAATATTTGTTTAGCTAAAGGAGAGTATTGAACTCGTACATTTGCACCCATCTCGAACCCTTTTCGAATCTTACTCGCAGCCTAGGTTAACCCCGCTCGAAAACTTCATGTAGGTTTAATGCACACTTCATGGATGTTTAATGCACAATTCATGCAGGTTTAATGGACACTTCATGCACCCTTCACGCACCCTTCATGCACCCTTCATACTCCCTTCATGCACCCTATATACACCCTTAATTATTCCTAAATGCACTTTTAATGCACCTTAATTTTAACTTGAACACTTAAGCATTTGAGCACTTGAGCATTTAGACATTTGTGCACTTTGGCACTTGGGCAATTGAACACATTGACATTTACGTACTTTCTAACTTGGACGCTTGGTCATTTGAACACTTGTACTCTTGCACAATTGTACACTTGGACACTTAGACACTCTCATAATTTCACACTATCTCAATTTCACATTTTTTCCTTGCACACATGCACATTAACAAATTGATAAAAAGGAAACATTTGCTTAGGTAAAGGAGAGTATTGAACTCGTACACTCTAACCCATCTGAAACCCTTTTAGAACCATATTAAAAACTTTCTCGCATCCTTCGTGAACCCCCTTGATGCACCCTCGATGTACCCTTGATGCATCCTCAATGCACCCTCGATACACCCTTCGATACACCCTTCGATGCACCCTTCATGCACCCTCCTATGCACCCTCTAATGCAGCCTTCGATGTACCCTTCGATGCACCCTCCGATGCACCCTTGGATGTATCCTTAGTTGCATCATTGGATGCAACCTTGGATGCACCATTGAATGCAACCTTGGATGCACCATTGAATGCAACCTTGGATGCACCTTTCGATGCACCCTTCGATTCACCTTTTGATGCACCATTCAATGCACTCTTTGATGCAACCTTCGATGCACCCTTTATGGACCCTTGATGCACACTTCATGCACCCTTGATGTACCCTTTATGCACCCTTAACGCACCCTTTAGGCGCTCTTCATGCACCCTCCATTCACTCTCAATAAACATTTCATGAACACTTCATGCACCCTTAATGCATTCTTCATGGACCCTTTATGCGCCCCTAATGTACCTTTAATGCCCCCTTAATGCACTTTTAATACACCCTTAATTTACAATTGGACACTTAATCACTTAGGCATTTGCTCACTTAGACATTTGCGCACTCTGACACATGGACACATCCACACTTTTACACATGGACAATTGCACACTTGGACACTTGGTAGCTTGCACACTTGGACGCTTGGTAACTTGAACACTTATGCTCTTGCACAATTGCACACTTGTACTCTTGCACAATTGCACACTTGTACTCTTGCACAATTACACACTTGTACTCTTGCACAAATGCACACTTGTATTCTTGCACAATTGCACACTTGTACTCTTGCAAAATTGCAAACTTGACACTTAAACATATGGAAACCTTGCATAATCCCAAATTTGATCACTTTCACATTTTCACCCTTGCACACATGCACATTAACAAATATTTCCTTTTTATTGTTTTGTTAATGTGCAAACGTGCAAGGGTGAAAATGTGAAAGTGATCAAATTTGGTATTATGCAAGGTTTCCATATGTCTAAGTGTCAAGTTTGAAATTTTGAGAGAGTACAAGTATTCAAGTGACCAAGCGTCCAAGTGAGTCAGTGCGTAAGTGTCAAAGTGTAAACGTTTGAATGTGTCAAAATGTACAAGTGTCAGAGTTCGCAAATGGATAGGTGTGCAAGTGCCTAAGTTTCCAAATGTAAATTCATGGTGTATTAAAAGCACACTAAGAGAGCATTAAGGGTGCATGAAGGGTGCCTGAAGGGATCATGAAGGGCGAATGAAGGGCGCATGAGAGGCGCATATTAGGGCGCATAAAGGGAACATGAAGGGAACATGAAGGGCGCATGAAGGGAACATGAAGGGCGCATGAAGAATGGATTAAGGGTGCGTGAAGGGCGCATGAAGGACACATTAAGGGTGCATGAAGGGTGCATGAAGGGTGCATAAAGGGTGCATCAAGGGTGGATCAAGAGTGGATCAAGGGTGCATCAAGGGTGCATAAAGGGTACATCATGGGTGCATCAAGGGTGCATTAAGGGTGCATCTATGGTGATTTAAGGGTGCATCAAGTGTGCATCTAGGGCGATTCAAGGGTGCACCAAGGGTGCATTTAGGGTACATCAAGGGTGCATCCAAGGGCGCGCATAAGGGTGCATCCAAGGGTTCATGAAGGGTCAATCGGAGGCTGCATCGGGGGGTACATCCAGGGTGCATCGAATGTGCATCAAGGGGGTTCACGAAGGATGGAAGAAAGTTTTTAATAAAATTCTAAACGGGTTAGAGATGGGTGCACGTGTGCATTAAGGGTGCATTAAGGGTGCATCAAGGGGGATCAAGGGTGCATAAAGAGTGCATAAAGGGTGCATGAAGGGGTTCACAAAGGATGCGAGAAAGTTTTTAGTAGGATTCTAAAAGGGTTTTAGATGGGTGCAAGTGTACGAGTTCAATACTCTCCTTTACCTAAGCAAATGTTTCCTTTTTATCAATTTGTTGATTTGCATATGTGCAAGGAAAAAATGTGAAATTAAGAAAGTGTGAAATTATGAGAGTGTCTAAGGGTCCAAGTGTATAATTGTGCAAGAGTACAAGTATTCAAGTGACCAAGCGTCCAAGTTAGAAAGTACGCAAATGTCAATGTGTTTAATTGTCCAAGAGTCAAAGTTTACAAATGTCTAAATGCGCAAGTGCTCAAATGCTTAAGTGTCCAAGTTAAAATTAAGGGTGTATTAAAGTGCATTTAGGGATAATTAAGGGTGTATATAGGGTGCATGAAGGGAGCATGAAGGGTGCATGAAGTGTGCATGAAGTGTCCATTAAACCTCCATGAAATGTGCATTAAACCTACATGAAGTGTGCATTAAACCTACATGAAGTGTTCTAGCGGGGTTCACCTAGGATGCGAGTAAGATTCGAAAAGGGTTCGATATGGGTTTAAATGTACGAGTTCAATACTCTCCTTTATCTAAACAAATATTTCCTTTTTATTGTTTTGTTAATGTGCATGTGTGCAATGGTGAAAATTTAAAAGTGATCAAATTTGGAATTATGCAAGGTTTCCATATGTCTAAGTGTCAAGTTTGCAATTTTGCAAGAGTATAAGTATTCAAGTGACTAAGCGTCCATAGAGTACAAGTATTCAAGTGACCAAGCGTCCAAGTGAGTCAGTGCGTAAGTGTCAAAGTGTAAACGTTTGAATGTGTCAAAATGTACAAGTGTCAGAGTTCGCAAATGGATAGGTGTGCAAGTGCCTAAGTTTCCAAATGTAAATTCATGGTGTATTAAAAGCACACTAAGAGAGCATTAAGGGTGCATGAAGGGTGCCTGAAGGGATCATGAAGGGCGAATGAAGGGCGCATGAGAGGCGCATATTAGGGCGCATAAAGGGAACATGAAGGGAACATGAAGGGCGCATGAAGGGAACATGAAGGGCGCATGAAGAATGGATTAAGGGTGCGTGAAGGGCGCATGAAGGACACATTAAGGGTGCATGAAGGGTGCATGAAGGGTGCATAAAGGGTGCATCAAGGGTGGATCAAGAGTGGATCAAGGGTGCATCAAGGGTGCATAAAGGGTACATCATGGGTGCATCAAGGGTGCATTAAGGGTGCATCTATGGTGATTTAAGGGTGCATCAAGTGTGCATCTAGGGCGATTCAAGGGTGCACCAAGGGTGCATTTAGGGTACATCAAGGGTGCATCCAAGGGCGCGCATAAGGGTGCATCCAAGGGTTCATGAAGGGTCAATCGGAGGCTGCATCGGGGGGTACATCCAGGGTGCATCGAATGTGCATCAAGGGGGTTCACGAAGGATGGAAGAAAGTTTTTAATAAAATTCTAAACGGGTTAGAGATGGGTGCACGTGTGCATTAAGGGTGCATTAAGGGTGCATCAAGGGGGATCAAGGGTGCATAAAGAGTGCATAAAGGGTGCATGAAGGGGTTCACAAAGGATGCGAGAAAGTTTTTAGTAGGATTCTAAAAGGGTTTTAGATGGGTGCAAGTGTACGAGTTCAATACTCTCCTTTACCTAAGCAAATGTTTCCTTTTTATCAATTTGTTGATTTGCATATGTGCAAGGAAAAAATGTGAAATTAAGAAAGTGTGAAATTATGAGAGTGTCTAAGGGTCCAAGTGTATAATTGTGCAAGAGTACAAGTATTCAAGTGACCAAGCGTCCAAGTTAGAAAGTACGCAAATGTCAATGTGTTTAATTGTCCAAGAGTCAAAGTTTACAAATGTCTAAATGCGCAAGTGCTCAAATGCTTAAGTGTCCAAGTTAAAATTAAGGGTGTATTAAAGTGCATTTAGGGATAATTAAGGGTGTATATAGGGTGCATGAAGGGAGCATGAAGGGTGCATGAAGTGTGCATGAAGTGTCCATTAAACCTCCATGAAATGTGCATTAAACCTACATGAAGTGTGCATTAAACCTACATGAAGTGTTCTAGCGGGGTTCACCTAGGATGCGAGTAAGATTCGAAAAGGGTTCGATATGGGTTTAAATGTACGAGTTCAATACTCTCCTTTATCTAAACAAATATTTCCTTTTTATTGTTTTGTTAATGTGCATGTGTGCAATGGTGAAAATTTAAAAGTGATCAAATTTGGAATTATGCAAGGTTTCCATATGTCTAAGTGTCAAGTTTGCAATTTTGCAAGAGTATAAGTATTCAAGTGACTAAGCGTCCAAGTGAGTCAGTGCGTAAGTGTCAAATTGTAAACGTTTGAATGTGTCAAAATGTACAAGTGCCAGAGTTCGCAAATGGATAGGTTTGCAAGTGCCTAAGTGTCCATATGTAAATTCATGGTGTAATAAAAGCGCACTAAGGGAGCATTAAGGGTGCATGATGGGTGCCTGAAGTGATCATGAAGGGCTAATGAAGGGTGCATAAGGGGAGCATATTAGGGCGCATGAATGACAATTGAAGTGCGCGTGCAGAGTGGATGAAGGGTGCGTGAAGGGTGCATGAAGGGTGCATCAAGGGTGCATAAATGGTTCATCAAGGGTGCATGAAGTGTGCATCAAGGGTGCATCAAGGATGAATCAAAGGGTGGATTTAAGGGTGCATCGAAGGATCCATCGGAGGGTGCATCAGAGGGTGCAATGGAGGGTGGATGAGGGGTGCATCGAAGGGTGAATAAATAATGAATCAAGGGTGAATCAAGGGTGAATTAAGTGTGAATCAAGGGTAAATCAAGGGTGCATCAAGGGTACATCGAAGGGAGCATAGAAGGGTGCATCGGAGGGTGCATTGAAGAGTGCATCGAAGGGTCCGTCAACGGTTCATCCAAGGGTGCATCGAAAGGTGCATCGAAGAGTGTATCGAAGGGTGCATCGAAGGGTGCATGAAGGTAGCATCGAAGGGTGCATCGAAGCGTGCATCCAAGGGTGAATCAAGAATGAATCAAGGGTTGAATTAAGGATGCATCCAAGGGTGCATCGAAGGTCGCATCCAAGGGTGCATCGAAGGTTGCATTAAAGGGTGCATCCAAGGGTACATCGAAGGGTACATCGAAGGGTGTATCCAATGGTACATCGAATGGTGCATAGAAGGGTGCATCCAAGGTTGCATCGAAGGGTTCATCAAAGGGTTCATCGAAGAATGCATCCAAGGGTGAATCGAAGGGTGCATCCAAGGGTGAATCGAAGGGTGCATCCAAGGGTGAATCGAAGGGTGCATCCAAGGGTGAATCTAAGGGTATATCGAAGGGTGTATCCAATGGTGCATTGAAGGATGTATCCAAGGGTACATCGAAGGGTGCATCTAAGGGTAAATCGAAAGGTGCATCAAAGGGTGCATCCAAGGGTGAATCCATGGTTGCATCAAAGGGTGTATCGAAGGAAGCATGAAAGGTGCTTCCAAATGTGCATCAAGGGTGCATAAAAAAGTTAATCAAAGGATGCATCGAAGGGTGCATCCAAGGAGGGATGAAGGGTGCATCCAAGGTGGGATGAAGGGTGCATCGAAGGGTGCATCCAAGGGTGTACAGAAGGGTGAATCGAAGGATGCATCCAAGGGTACATCGAAGGGTGCATCCAAAAATGCATACAAGGGTGCATCAAGGGTGTATCAAGGGTTCATCCAAGGTTGCATCGAAGAATGCATCGAAGGCTACATCTAAGGATGCATGAAGGGTGCATCAGAGGTGCATCAAGAATGCATCAAGGGTGCATAAAGGGTTCATATAGAGGGTACACGATGGATGCGAGAAAGTTTTTGAGAGGATTCTAAAAGGGTTTGAGATGGGTGCAAGTGTACGAGTTCAATACTCTTCTTTACGTAAGCAAATGTTTCCTTTTTATCAATTTGTTAATGTGCATGTGTGCAAGGAAAAAATGTGAAATTAAGAAAGTGTTAAATTATGAGTGTCTAAGTTTCCAAGTGTCCAAGTGTACAATTGTGCAAGAGTAAAAGTACGCAAATGTCAATGTGTTCAATTGTCCAAGTATCAAAATGCATAAATGTCTAAATGCGCAAGTTCACAAATGCTTAAGTGTCCAAGTTAAAATTAAGGGTGTATTAAAAGCGCTCCAGGGTTCATGCATCAAGGATGCATCAATGGTGCATCCAAGTGTGCATCCAAGGGTACATCCAAGAGTGCATTCAAGGGTTTATCGAAGGGTGCATCCAAGGTTACATCGAAGGGTGCATCCAAGAGTGCATTCAAGTTTGAATCCAAGGGTGCATCGAAGGTTGCATCGAAGGGTGAAATGAAGGGTGCATCAAAGGGTGCATTGAAGGGTGCTGAAGGGTGATTCAAGGGTGGAATCGAAGGGTGCATCGAAGGGTACCTCGAAGGGTTCGTGGAAGTGTGCATCCAAGGTCAAATCAAAGGGTGTATCGAAGGGTGCATCCAAGGGTGTATCGAAGGGTGCATCCATGGGTGCATTGAAGGGTGCATCGAGAACTCATCGAAGGGTTCATCGAAGGGTGCATCAAGAGTGCATGAAGGGGCATCAAGGGTGCATCCAAGGGTGCATTTAAGGGTGCATCCAAGGGTACATCCAAGAAGGGTTCATCCAAGGGTTCATCCAAGGGTTCATCGAAGGTTTCATCGAAGGGTGCATCCAAGGGTGAATTCAAGGTTGAATCCAAGGGTGCATCGAAGGTTGCATCGAAGATTGTATCGAAGGGTATATCGAAGGGTGCATCCAATGGTGCTTTCTAGTTTGAATCCAAGGGTGCATTGAAGGATGCATCGAAAGGTGCATCGTAGGGTGCATCGAAGGGTGCATCGGAGGATACGTCAGAAGGTGCATCGAGGGAGCATCAAGGACATATAAAGGGTTCAAATAGGGGGTTCACAAAGGATGCGAGAAAGTTTTAGATAGGTTTCTAAAAGGGGTTTGATGGGTGCAAGTGTACGAGTTCAATACTCTCCTTTACCTAAGCAAATGTTTCCTTTTTATCAATTTGTTAATGAGCATGTGTGCAAGGAAAAAATTGGGAACTAAGAAAGTGTGCATCCAAGGGTGCATCGAAGGGTTTATTTAAGGTTGCATCCAAGGGTGCATTCAAGGGTGCATCGAAGGGTGAATCGAAAGGTGAATAGAAGGGTGCATCGAAAGGTGCATCCAAGGTTTCATCCTAGGGTGCATCCAAGGGTGCATCGAAGGGTGCAACCAATGGTGCATCGAAGGGTTCATCCAAGGATGCATCGAAGGGTTCATCCAAGGATACATCGAAGGGTGCATCAATTGTGCACCGGAGGCTGCATTGGAGTGTTCATCGAAGGGTGCATCTAAGGGTGCATCCAAGGGTGCATTCAAGGTTGCATCCAAGCGTGCATTCAAGGTTGCATCCAAGGATGCATCGGAGGGATTATCGAAAGGTGCATCCAAGGGTGCATCCAAGAACGCATCAAAGGGTGCATTCAAGGTAGCATCCAAGTGTGAATCGAAGGTTGCATCGAAGGGTGCATCGAGAAGTTCATCGAAGGGTGCATCAATGGTACATGAAGGGGGCTTCGAAGGGTTCATCGAAGGGTGCATCGAAATGTGCGTCCAAGGATGCTTCCAAGGGTGCATCCGAGAGTGCATTCAAGGGTGCATTATATGTTGCATCGAAGGGTGCATCGAATGGTGCATTGGAAGGTGCATCGAGGACTTATCAAGGGCACATAAAGGGTTCATATGGGGGTTTCAATAAGGATGCGAGAAAGTTTTTAATAGTATTCTAAAAGCTTTTAAGATGGTTGCAAGTGTAAGAGTTTAATACTATCCTTTACTTAATTAAATGTTTCTTTATTAAGTGCATTTAGGGATCATGCATCAAGGGTGCATTCAAGTGTGCATCCAAGGGTACATCCAAGGGTGCATTCAAGGGTTCATAGAAGGGTGCATCGAAGGGTTCATCAAAGTGTGCATCGAAGGGTGCATCAAAGGGTGCAGCCAAGAGTGCATTCAAGTTTGAATCGAAGAGTGCTTAAAGGATGCATCGAAGGGTGCATCTTAGAGTGCATTGAAGGATGCATCGGAGGGTGCTGAAGGGTGATTCAAGGGTGGAATTGAAGGGTGTATCGAAGGGTTCATGGAAGTGTGCATCCAAGGTCGCATCAAAGGGTGCATCTAAGATTGCATCCAAGGGTGCTACGAAGGGTTCATCGAAGGGTTCATCCAAGGGTGCATGAAGAGTGCATCGGAAGTTGTATTAAAGGGTCCATTGGAGGGTGCATTGGAGGGTGCATCGAGGGAATCATCAAAGGATACATCTAAGGGTGCATCGAAGGGGTCATCGAAAAGTGCATCGCAGGGTGCATCGAGGGGTGCATCCAAGAGTGTATCCAAGGGTGCATCGAGAAGTTCATAGAAATGTTCATCGAAGGGTGCATCAAGGGTGCATCAAGGTTGCATGAAGAGGGCATCAAGAGTGCATCGATAGGTGCATCCAAGGGTGCATCCAAGGGTACATCCAAAGTTGCATTCAAGGGTGCATCGAGGTGTGCATCGAAGGGTTCATCGAAGGGTGCATGAAGGTTGCATCGAAGGCTGCATGAAGGGTGCAATGTTGCATAGAAGGATACATCCAAGTGTGCATCGAAGGGTGCATCCAAGGGTGCATTAAGATTCATCAGAGGGTGCCTGGAAGGGTGAATCCAAGAATGCATGAAGGGTACATCGGAGAGTGCATCGGAGGGTGCATCCAAGTGTGCATCCAAGGGTACATCAAGGGTGAATCGGAGGGTTCATCGGAGGGTCCATCGGAGGGTGCATTATATGGTGCATCGAAGGTTTATTAAGGGTTCAATTAAGAGTGCATCGAAGGATGCATCCTAGTGTGCATCGAAGGGTGCATCCAACAGTGCATCCAAGGGTGCTTAACGGTGCATCCATGGGTGCATTCAAGGGTTCATCGAAGGGTGCATCCAAGGCTGCATCCAAGGGTGCATTCAAGGATGAATCCAAGGGTGGATCCAAGGTTGCATCGAAGGGTGCATCCAAGGTTGCATCGAAGGGTGCATCCAAGGTTGCATCGAAGGGTGCATCGAGGGGTGCATCTAAGGGTGCATCAAGAGTGCATCGAGGGGTGCATCTAAGGGTGCATCAAGAGTGCATAAAGGGTGAATCCATTGGTGCATCCACTGGTGCATCCAAGGGTGCATTCAAGGGTGCATCGAAGGGTTTATCGAAGGGTGCATTCAATGGTGCATCCAAGGGTGCATTCAAGGGTGCATCGAAGGGTGTATCGAAGGGTGCATTCAATGGTGCATCGAAGGGTGCATCAAAGGATGCATCCAAGAGTGAATTCAAGGTTGAATCCAAGGTTGAATTGAAGTTTGTATCGAAGGGTGCATCGAGGGATGCATCGAAGGGTGCATCGAGGGATGCATCGAGGGGTGAATCGAAGGGTGGATCCAAGGGTGCTTTCTAGTTTGAATACAAGGGTGTATTTAAGGATGCATAGAAGGGTGCATCGAAGGTTGCATCGAAGTTTACATCGAAGGGTGCATCGAGAAGTTCATCTAAGGGTTCATCGAAGGGTGCATCAAGGGTGCATGAAGTGGGCATCGAAGGGTGCATGAAGTGGGCATAAAAGGGTGCATGAAGGGTACATCCAAGGGTGCATTCAAGGTTGAATCCTATGGTGCATTGAAGGGTGCATCAAAGGGTGCATCGAAGGGTGCATCGAAAAATGCATCTAAGGGCGCATCGGAAGGTTCGTCAGAAGGTGCATCGAGTATGCATCAAGGGCGCCTAAAAGGTACAAATAGGTGGTTCAAAAAGGATGCGAGAAAGATTTTAGAAGGATTCTAAAAGGGTTTGTGATGGGTGAGAGTGTACGAGTTCAATACTCTCCTTTATATAAGCAAATGTTTCCTTTTTATCAATTTGTTAATGAGCATGTGTGCAAGGAAAAAATTGGGAATTTAGAAAGTGTGCATCCAAGGGTGCATCGAAGGGTGCATCCAAGGGTGCATAAAAGGGTGCCTCGAAGGGTGCATTGAAGGGTGAATTGAAAGGTGCATTTAAGGGTGCATGAATGGTGCATCGGAGGGTGCTTTGGAAGGTGCATTGGAGGGTGCTTTGGAAGGTGCATAGGAGGGTGCATCGGAGGGTACATTGGAGGGTGCATCGAGTATACATTAAGGGCACATAAAGGGCTCATATAGGGAGTTTACGAAGGATGCGAGAAAGTTTTTAATAGGATTCTAAAAGTTTATGAGATGGTTGCAAGTGTACGAGTTCAATACTCTCCTTTACCTAATCAAATGTTTCCTTTTTATCTATTTGTTAATGTGCATGTGTGCAAGGAAAAAATGTGAATTTGAGAAAGTGTGAAATTATGAGAGTGTCCAAGTGTACAATTGTGATAGAGTACAAGTGTTCAAGTGACCAAGCGTCCAAGTTAGAAAGTACGCAAATGCCAATGTGTTCAATTGTCCTAGGGTCAAAGTTCACAAATGTCTAAATGCGCAAGATCTCAAATGCTTAAGTGTCCAAGTTAAAATTAAGGGTGTATTAAAAGTGCAATTAGGGATCATGCATCAAGGGTGCATCAAGGGTGCAGACAAGTGTGCATCAAGGGTGCATCAAAGAGTACATCCAAAGTTGCATCAAGGTTGAATCGAAGGGTGCATAAAGGGTGTATCGAAGGGTGCATCAAGTAGTTCATTGAAGGGCTTATCCAAGGTTGCATTAAGGGTGCATCGAAGGGTGCATTAAGGGTGCATCGAATGGTGCATCGAAGGGTGCATTCAAGGGTGCACCGGAGGGATCATCTAAGCGTGCATCGAAGGGTGCATCAAATGGTGCATTCAAGGTTGCATCCAAGGGTGCATCGAAGGTTGCATCTGAAGGTGCGCCGAAAGGTGCATCGAGAAGTTTATTGAAGGGTGCATGAAGGGTGCATCAAGGGTGCATCAAGGGTGCATGAAGTGGGCCTCAAGGGTGCATCCAAGGGTGCATTCAAGGGTTCATCGAAGGGTGTATTCAAGGTTGCATCGAATGGTGCATCGAGAAGTTCATTTAAGGTTCTTCAACAATGGTGCATCAAGGGTGCATGAAGGGACCATCAAGGGTGCATCGAAGGGTGCATCCAAGGTTAGATCCAAGGGTGCATCGAAAGGTGCATCGGAAGGGTTTATCCAAGGGTGCACTAGAAGGGTGCATCCAAGGGTCATCGGAGGGTTCGTCAGAGGTTGCATCGAGGGTGCATCAAGGGCACATAAAGGGTTCAAATAGGGGGATTCACAAAGGTTGCGAGAAAGTTTTAAATAGGATTCTAAAAGGGTTTGAGTAGGGTGCAAGTGTACGAGTTCAATTGTACGAGTTCAATACTCTCCTTTACCTAAGCAAATATTTCCTTTTTATCAATTTGTTAATGTGCATGTGTGCAAGGAAAAAATGTGAAATTGAGAATTGTGAAATTATGAAAGTGTCTAACTGTCCAAGTGTGCAATTGTGAGAGAGTATAACCGTTCAAGTGACCAAGCGTATGAGTTAGAAAGTACGCAAATGACTGTGTTCAATAGTTCAAGGGTCAAAGTGCACAAATGTCTAAATGCACAAGTTCTCAAATGCTTAAGTGTCCAAGTTAAAATTAAGGCTGTATTAAAATTGCATTTAGGGATCATGCATCAAGGGTGCATGCAAGGGTGCATCAATGGTGCATCCAAGTGTACATCCAAGGTTACATCCAAGGGTGCATTCAAGAGTTCATCGAAGGGAACATCGAAGGGTAATCCAAGGCTGCATTGAAGGATGCATCGAAGGGTGCATCGAAGGATGCATCCAATGGTGCATTCAAGTTTGAATCGAAGGGTGCATAAAGGGTTCATTGAAGGGTGCATCTTAGAGTGCATCGAAGGGTGCATCGTAGGGTGCTGTAGGGTGATTCAAGGGTGGAATTGAAGGGTGCATTGAAGGGTTCATGGAAGTGTGCATCCAAGGTCGCATCAAATGGTGCATCTAAGATTGTATCCAAGGGTGCATCGAAGGGTTCATCCAAGGGTGCATCCAAGGGTGCATGAAGAGTGCATCGGAGTTTGTATTAAAGGGTCCATTGGAGGTTGCATTGGAGGGTGCATCGAGGGGATCATCAAAGGATACATTGAAGGGTTCATCGAGGTGTGCATCTAGAGTGTATCCATGCGTCCATTGAAGGGTGCATCGAGAAGTTCATCGAAGGGTTCATCGAAGGGTGCATCAAAGGTGCATGAAAAGGGCATCAAGAAGGCATCGAAAGGTGCATCCAAGGGTGCATCCAAAGGTACATTCAATGGTGCATTCAAGGGTGCATCGAAGGGTGCATCCAAGAGTACATCGAAGGGTGCATCGAAGGGTGCATCCAAGAGTACATCGAAGGGTGCATCGAGGGGTGCATCGAAAGCTGCATGAAGGTTGCATAAAGGGTGCATGAAGGGTGCAATGTTGCATCGAATGGCATATCCAAGTGTGCATCGAAGGGTGCATCCAAGGTTACATCAAGGTTTCATCCAAGGGTGCCTCGAAGGGCGCATCAAAGGGTGAATCCAAGAATGCATGAAGGGTACATCGGAGAGTGCATCCAAGGGTACATCAAGGGTGAATAAGAGGGTTCATCAGAGGGTGCATCAGAGGTTGCATCGAGGGTTCATGAACGGTTCATCGAAGAATGCATAGAAGGATGCATCCAAGGGTGCAATACAAGGGTGCATCCAAGGGTGCAATACAAGGGTGCATCCAAGGGTGCATCAAAGGCCGCATCCAAGGGTGCATTGAAGGTTGCATTGAACGGTGCATCCAAGGGTACATCAAAGAGTGCATCCATGGGTGCATCCATGGATGCAACGAAGGGTGTATCCAAGGTTACATCAAATGGTGCATAGAATGGGTGCATCCAAGGGTGCAGCCAAGGTTGCATCGAAGGGTGCATCAAAGGGTTCATAGAAGGTTAAATCCAAGGTTGCATCGAAGGGTGCATCCAAGGGTCCATCCAAGGTTATATCGATTGGTGCATCGAAGGGTGTATCCAAGGGTACATCGAAGGGTGTATCCAAGGGTACATCGAAGGGTGTATCCAAGGGTACATCGAAGGGTGCATCGAAGGGTGCATCGAAGGGTAAATCAAAGGGTACATCAAACGGTGCATCCAAGGGTGAATCCATGGTTGCATCAAAGGGTGTATCGAAGGAGGTATGAATCAATAGTTGCATCGAAGGTTGCATCAAAAGGTGCATCCAAGTGCATCAAAGGGTTCTTCCAAGGGTGCAATCAATGTTGAATCCGAGGGTGCATAGAAGTGTGCATCGATGGGTGCATTGAAGGTTGCATCCAAGGGTGCATTGAGGGTTGAATCCAAGGGTGCATTGAAGGTTGCATCAAAGGGTGTATCGAAGGGTGCTTAAAAAAGGGGTATCGAGGGGTGCATCGAAAGGGTGCATCGGAAGGGTGCATCCAAGGGTGCATCGGAAGGGTGCATCCAAAGGTGCATCGGAGGGTTTGTCAGAGGGTGCATCGATGGAGCATCAAGGGCACATAAATGGTTCAAATAGGGGGTTCACAAATTATGCGAGAAAGTTTTAGTCAGGATTCTAAAAGGGTTTGAGATGGATGCAAGTGTACTAGTTCAATACTCTCCTTTAACAGAGCAAATGTTTCCTTTTTATCAATTTGTTAATGTGCATGTGTGCAAGGAAAAAATTGGGAACTAAGAAAGAGTGCATCCAAGGGTGCATCGAAGAGTGCATCCAAGGGTGCATCAAAGAGTGCATCCAAGGGTGCATTCAAGGTTGCATCGAAGGGTGCATTCAAGAGTGCATCGAAGGGTGCATCAAAGGTTGAATCCAAGGGTGCATTAAAGGTTGCATCGAAGGGTGCATCCAAGGGTGCATACAAGGGTGCATCGAAGGGTGCATCCGAGTGTGCATCCAAGGGTATATCAATGGTGCATCGGAGGGTGCATCGGAGGATACATGTGGGGTGCATCGAAGGGTGAATTAATAATGAATCAAGGGTGAATCAAAGGTGAATCAAGTGTGAATCAAGGGTAAATCAAGGGTGCATCAAGGGTGCATCAAGGGTGCATCAAGGGTGAATCAAGGGTGCATCAAGAGTGAATCAAGGGTGCATCAAGGGTGCATCCAAGGGTGCATCGTAAGGAGAATCGAAGGGTTCATCGAAGGTTGCATCGAAGGCTGCTTCGAAGGGTGCATATTATAGTGGATCGAAGGGTGCATCGAAGGTGCATCCAAGTCTGCATCGAAGAGTGCATCGGAGGGTGCTTCGGAGGGTGGATTGGAGGGTGCATAAGGTGTGCATCGAAGGCTACATCGAGGGGTGCATCGAAGTGTGCATCGAAGAGTACATCCAAGGTTGTATCCAAGGGTGAGTCGAGGGGTGCATCCAAGGGTGCAACAAAGGGTGCATCGAAGGCTGCATCCAAGGGTGAATCAAGAATGAATCACTGGTGAATCAAGGGTGAATCACTGTTGAATCAAAGGTGAATCAAGGGTTAAGCAAGGGTGCATAAAGGGTGCATAAAGGGTGCATAAAGGGTGCATCAAAGTTGCATCTAAGTGTACATCGAAGGGTGCATTGAAGAGTGCATCGAAGGATGCATCGAAAGGTGCAGGGAAGGTGCATCCAATGGTGCATCGAAGGTTGCAAAAAAGGTGCATCCAAAGGTGCATCGAAGAGTGCATCGGAGGTGTAATGAGGGGTGCCTCGAAGGATACATCGACGGTGTAACAAAGATGCATCCAATGGTGCATCAAATGATGCATGAAGGTAGCCTCGAAGGGTGCATCCAAGGGTGCATCCAAGGGTGAATCAAGAATGAATTAAGGGTGCATCAAGGGTGCATAAAAGGGTGCATCGAAGGGTGCATTGAAGAGTGGATCAAAGGTTTCATCGAAGGGTGTTTCGAAAGGTGGATCCAAGTGTGCATAGATGGGTGCATCGAAGGGTTTATCCAGGGGTGAATTTAGAATTAATCAAGGGTGAATCACGGGTGAATCAAGGTTGAATCAAGGGTAAATAAAGGGCGAATCAAAGGAGCATTTAGGGTGCATCGAAGGGTGCATCGAAGGGTGCATCAGAGGGTACATGAAGGATGCATCGAATAGTGCATCCAAGGGTGCATCAGAGGGTACATGAAGGGTGCATCCAAGGGTGCATCAGAGAGTACATGAAGCGTGCACCGGAGGGTGCATCGGAGGGTTCATGAGGGGTGCATCGAAGGTTACATCCAAGACTGCATCGAAGGGTGCATCTAAGGGTGGATCGAAAGGTGAATACAATGGTTAATAGAAGGGTGCATCATAGGATGCATACGAAGGTGCATTAAGGATGCATCGAATGGTGCATCGGAGGGTGCATGAAAGGTGCATCGGAAGGTGCATTGCAGGGGGCATCGAAAATTGCATTGAAGGATGAATCGGAGGGTGCATAGGAGGGTTCATGAAGGGTGCATCGAGGGGTGCATCAAGTGGTTTCACGAAGGATGCGAGAATTTTTAATAGGATTCTAAAAGTGTTTGAGATGGGTGCAAGTGTGCATGAAGGGTGCATGAAGGGTGGATCAAGGGTGCATAAAGGGTGCATAAAGGTTGCATAAAGGGTACATGATGGGGGTTCACGAAGGATGCGAGAAAATTTTTAGTAGGATTCTAAAAGGGTTTGAGACTGGTGCAATTGTACGAGTTCAATACTCTCCTTTAGCTAAGCAAATATTTCCTTTTTATTGATATGTTAAGTGCATGTGATAAGGGTGAAAATTTGAAGGTGATTAAGTTTGGAATTATGCAAGTGTCTAAGTGACCAAGTGTGCAATTGTAAAAGAGTACATGTAGTCAAGTGACCAAGCATCCAAGTGAGTAAGTGCGCAAGTGTCCAAGTGTGCAAAATTCCATGTGTAAAAGTGTGAATGTGTCCAACTGCCCAAGTGTCAAAGTGCACAAATGTCTAAGTGCCCAAATGCTTAGCTGTGCAAGTAAAAATTAAGGGTGTATTAAAAGTGCATTAAGGGAGCATTAAGGATGCATTAAGAGATAATGAAGGGCACATTAAGAGAGTATCAAGGGTGCATTAAGAGTGCATGAAAGGTGCATAAAGATTGCATGAAGGGCGCATCTAAGGGTGCATTGAAGGGTGCATTGAAGGTTGCATCGAAGAGTGCATCGAAGGGTGCAACGATGGGTGCATCGAAAGGTGCATCCAAGGGTGCATCAAAGGGTTATCAAATGGTTCATCCAAGGATGAATCAAGAATGAATCAAGGGTGAATAAAGGTTGCATCAAGGGTGCATCAAGGCTGCATCAAGGGTGCATCTAGGGTTCATCAAGGGTGCATCTAGTGTGCATCTAAGGTGCATTTAGGGTGCATCCCAGGTCTCATCAAGGGTGCATCGGAGGGTGCATGAAGGTTACATCGAAGAGTGCATCCAAGGGTGCATCGGAGGGTGCGTCGGAGGGTGCATTGGAAGGTGCATCCAAGGGTGCATCCAAGGGTGCGTCGAAGTTGCATCCAAGGGTGCATCGAAGGGTTCATCCAAGGGTGCATGGAAGGGTGGCCCTATTTTCTTAATATAAGCCACCTAAAAGATTGGTTTAATTACTAGAACCCAACTATTAAGTAAGATTTGGGTAGAAAAAAAGGCCTTTCATCCTTTCAAATGGTTATTCATAAGAATTATTTCATTTATTATTTTATGTTATAACGATATTGAATGTTTGATGATATAATTGGTATTTATAGCTCCGTGATCGAGCGCCAATTATTATATTACGGTATTATTCACATATAATTGCCCCGCGATTTGGCGACAATTATGATGATATGGAATAATATTAGATATAATTAGTATTTATAGCTCCGTGTTCGAGCGCCAATTATTGTGATATGGAATTTATTTGTAATATAAATACAACGGTTGATGTTGTACACGCTTTATTTAAATAATTATTTCTTCCTTTACACTTTGTTTAAAAAACTATGTATTGTCTGTTATTACTTTTCACTTTATCGTTGACACACATTTTCTATATTTACGTCTAGTTTCGCTATTTCATCGGCACTTTCTGTATGTTTACTCCGGCCCTCTCTCTACGTCTACTCTCGCTAATTCAGCGGCACATTATGTACGTCTACTCTCGCTAATTCAGTGGCACTTTTTGTGCATCTTCATACGCACATATAGCTTATATGTGGACGTGCCCCTTGCTACTTGACCTCTCGTGACAGTGTCAAGACTAACCAATCAGGTACGTCTCTGCGACAGGTGCATTGAAGGCTAGCTTCCTATTGGATATAGGGAGCTGGTTTCTCTTGCTTGTTTGTTAAATACTGCGGAGTTAAATTTTGAAAATAATAAACAAGTTTTAGTGGTGAAATCCTTTTAGACTATTCTGCGAAAACGCGTGATTCTCCGTGGATGAAGTAAAAGGATAATTTACATACGATGCTTTAAAGAAAAATACCTTCATCCATGACTTTTTAAATATATGAGAGCAGTCCAAAAATCAATTACGTTACAAAGTATGTAACGTTTACTTTCTGAACCGACAGATTATATCAGCACACGACTTATAAACTAACTTAAATCTAGAACAAACACAACATCCAGCCTCTGAACGTTAATTCACCACTATGAAAGGGTAAACTCACATTTCACCAATGATACATTTTTCGGCCATGCAGGGAATTGAAAACGGGACCCTTAGGTCAGTAGATAGACACGATAACGAGTGAGCTAAGGTGTCGGAAATACGTGAGATAATCGGATTGTGTTTTGGGAAGGGGGTGGGTGCGGGATTGGAGGAAGAACGTGTGTTTTGTATTGAACACAACATAAAAAAAAGGACGGTTTTAAATATAATTATTAATTTTAACAAGTCCCCCCGATCGCTTCTCACTACCCGCTAATGTGATAGGTATGAGGAAGGTTGTATTTAGAGAAAGTGTACTCTCATTTTCATGGAGGGAGAGTTAAAATCAATTTAGGGGAAAAATACGCCAGAACACCAGAACTTTCCATCGTCCGCGCACATTCCAGTCTAATTCAAGAGCAACGTCCTTAATAGTCTCCCGATTCCAATTTTTAACCAAATCGATAAAGTAATTTCTTAAAATATTAAAATTAAAAGAATATCAGTCATCAGTAAGATACCATAGCTAAAATTTCTACCCAAAAACAAGTATACAGCTTTATTTGTCATGTCAAACACTCCAAAGATAACCTTTTGGAACCAATTAGTTTGGGCTACTTTAAAAATATTTTCAGTTTTTGAAAAATCAGTCATCAGCAAACTACCTATAACTGAGTTTTTACTCCAAAAACAAATATACAGTGTTAAATGTCATGTCAAAGAAATAGGCTACCAGATTTGCATTTAAAAAAAATCATTAGAGCCATTTTCGAAAAATTTGTAAGCCAAAAATATTACTCATCAGTAAACTAGCCTTAAATGAACGGGTAAGTTAAAAAATAAACCATTTTGTAGTATAACCCTATAATATCTAAATATAAAGTTTGAACAAAATCTATCTAACAGTTTGGGATCCGTCAGACAGAATTGTACAACCAATTTTTTGGGTTCGTGTTCACATAAAACGTAAAAATTTGTCATAATTTCGAGGTTTTTTTTTCCACTATAACAATACTTTGTTTTTATTAGAGAAAGTAAAAAGTTGTCTAAAGCTTGGTGCCACCGACAAATTATATTTAGTTTGTCATGTCTATTACGTCATAAATAACGAATAGAACCCCCCGTTTTTTAGTAAATTAATTATATTATATTTATACTCGTACAATTTTATTGTTATTTTATTGCTCTTCCAACTACACACGTTTTTAATATAATATAATTCCTTTTACCAATTGCTTAAAATTGTTACTTCAAGCTAAGGTCTTCATAATAATTGTATTCTTGATATTCTTACGAATCTGTCGGCCATGTAAGACGTGGCTAAATGTTGTAGATGAATATGTAAAGAAAGAGAAACATTAATAGTTTTAAGAATAAAATAGCATGATGTGTTCGGTGTAGGATGTTGTTGAAGCGAAGGGAGCATGCAAGGATAGGGAAGTGTGGAGAAATTTAGCGAGTGCAGAGTTGGGTTTTGAGCTGTATTCACAGTTTCTTGCCTACCCCGTAAGGGAACGGCTTGATTATGTATGTGTATGTCCTGGGCTTGTATGTATGTATGTATCTGTATAGCCTATCTATGAATCTATCGAATTATATAGGATCCGAGCGACCCATTTCTAATAGAAACCTCAACCATGGTCCAAATAGTTTGCAGCGTTGTTCTTAATATGGCGAGAGAGAGTTTGGTTCGTGTCCCGACGAGGACCATGGCAGTCCCTCCAGTCTGTCGAGGTACGGCCATGGCCTCCTGGCTTTTCAAGGTGATCCCCGTGTTCTGCCCACCGTGACGTCATTACCTGCGTGATCACTCTCACGCGCGCGGACGGTCCACACGTCGCCAGAGACGCACCTCAGGATCCGTTCGCTCGCCGTCGGAGGTAGGGAAGAATAATTCCCGGAAAATGTGTCCGCAGTTGCGGCTTGCTGC
Source organism: Timema bartmani (assembly GCA_902151455.1). Classification (NCBI taxonomy): domain Eukaryota; kingdom Metazoa; phylum Arthropoda; class Insecta; order Phasmatodea; family Timematidae; genus Timema; species Timema bartmani. Next base: position 126,786 of record CABFWB010000617.1, on the reverse strand, counting down.
TTACTAAGTACTAACGCTGGTTTTATTTGAAAAACTGTAAACTCGAGTTGACAATTTTATTAGTAATTATGTAAAGCGAAATTACTCAATAATCCTTAAGGAAGTATTATTGGACGCTTTTGATTAAAAAAAAGTTCTCAAATGTATCAACTGCAGATCACATGACGTGGCAAGGTAATTTGATGTCCGGGGCGGGTTTCCATTTTGGTACTTCCTATCCGGTGTGGAAACCAAAGTCTTATAAGAAGCTCAATTAAAAATAAGGCTGATAAATCAATAATGTAAAAAGGCAGGAAATTAGCCAACTTCAACTTAATAAAAGGCAGTTAAAGCAGTGGACCCCTAAGCTAACAGAAGGAACTATATTCTTCATGGTGACCTGGCGGTCTTAGGGATAAGGTGTCGGACTTCTGCATTGAGGGTCCGGGGCTCAATCCTCGGTCCCGGCATATATTTATCTGATTGCCAAACCCTTCCTTCACCTCTGACAAGACGTGTATTAATCACAACTTGTGAAGGTGTGGAATGCCAGGCCTTCACCGTAGTTCGGATTCCACGTTAAACTGTAGGTCCTCCATTTCATCTCACAATCACCCTACAATTACACGTTAGTGTACGTGCGTATAACCCGAACGGGTAGCAAGACGCGGTAATAATAATAATAATAATAATATATTATTATTAATGCATCTGCGCGTTGCGATTACAGCTGCAACTTTCTGGAGAGCTTGGAAATCTCGAGTTACCGTCTGCCGATAATGGAGAGCTTGGAAATCTCGAGTTACTGTCTGCAGATAATGGAGAGCTTGGAAATCTCGAGTTACCGACTGCCGATAATGGAGAGCTTGGAAATCTCGAGTTACTGTCTGCCGATAATGGAGAGCTTGTAAATCTCGAGTTACTGTCTGCCGATAATGGAGAGCTTGTAAATATCGAGTTACTGTCTGCCGATAATGGAGAGCTTGTAAATCTCGAGTTACTGTCTGCCGATAATGGAGAGCTTGGAAATCTCGAGTTACCGTCTGCCGATACTGGAGGGCGCAAATGTGGCGCGCCTTTCAAATATGTGCCTTACTTATATTTTAATGATTTTTAGTGAATAAATTTCAATCATAACATTAAGATTTCAATAGTTTTTAAATAATATACTCGTACACTGCGCGTCTGGGCCACATCATTCGTAGCTCAGTAGTGGAAAGATTATCCAGTACTAATGTACCGCTGTCCACGGGATGCTCGAATGTACTAATCGTACTTTCTTTCTGTGGAGACTCTTTCCATGTCACTATGAGATGAGGTGATGAAGATAGTGAATATGAGAGTGTGGAAACACTTAAACCTAACTTAAGCTTACGTGACAAAATACCAGTGACCGTTGGGGTAATTATCTTTTCAGGAAAAAGTACCCGAGGTACTGGCAGGGAATCGAACCTGGGACCCCAACGCTCGCAGCCAGGTGGGTGGACTGACCATTACATCACGGGGCCAGGTTTTAAAATAATATGTATCTTTGTTAAAATAAATATTTTTTTCAAATTATTTTAATTTCTTTAGATTTTGTTTTACAAAATGACACTTCTATGACACCCCTTGACCGATGGTACCAGGTGCGGACCCCCTCCCTTTTCACGTCACTGGTTGGCAGCTCTGGGCCGCAGTTATCACTACTAGAGTCTTCTCTCCCCTATTGAATTATCTCCTTCAAGGTATAATAGCACTCAGACTCCCCCTCCGAACAGATAAAACCAGCACAAAATGCGGGCGATATCGCAAGGCTTAAGAGCGGTTGTTGCTCATTTACAAGGGCATGAGTGATTGGGGGGGAGGGTGGGGGGAAGAGAAAGAAAAATGTTTGTTTCATGTGCAATCAACAACCGACAAACTGATAGAAAATACAAAGCGCGAGATGTACTAGAAAATTGTGTGCCTTTTATCACCTGGTCGTTCAAACTTACAAACGAAAACCTTGACGGCTGTTAAATACAATACCATTTTGATGGGTAGCGCCGTTATTTGAAAACATTCATAGTCTGATTAGTTAATAATGTCAAGATAAACCATACGGTTATGAATACTGGAAGCTGTTGATAACTTCATAGCCGTATTTTATCTATATTAATAAAATGAGTGTGTCTGTCATGAGCTTTGCAAGCAGAGGTAAGACATTTTTTTAAATTATCAGCCCGTTGCAAGAACATCTGCACTTCGAAACAGGAATTTTAAAATTGGGATTTTTTTTAAATTCATTAAATACTGGATCGAAAGGAAGATTTTTTTTCTGTCTATTTGAAGCAAAGAAAATTGTCTCCCGGGGTAGCCACGCGATGTATCGTTACCCCAGATACTTCTAGGGGTAATAAAATAATACGTATTTTTATAATGTCAAATTTTTAGCGAATTTGAATCAATGTGTGGGCGAAAGTGGTGTTATAAAAATCAAGGTTTACTAGATCTATTTTCTCGTATCTGTATCTGTCATTTTTGATGGATAATATCAATATCACCCACTTCGGTGGCCAAATGGTCTAAAGCGTCAGTCTCGCAACATACTTTTTTTTTTCTAAATTTAAGCTTTCTCATCCCAAACTTATGAGCCTAGTTAATATATAAGCGTACAACCCGAATGGGTAGTAAGACGCGGCGCTAAAAAAAACCCCATCAATACTAATAAATTAACAATAATAAAATAGTGAAATGCTATTAAAGTTGTCCGCAACAAAATGTGTTCGCATTTTCTAAAAGGCCCTTCCTATGAAAATTAGACTGTACATATATTCGATAGGTACTTGCACCGGTGGTCATGTGGACAGAAGCATGTCTCATCTTGTCTGAGATTTAAGGTGACGCTAAAGTCGGGGATTGAAGAAATCCCCATTAAATGGTCTCTCAACTCCTGGTTCAGGATATATTTCCCCTAAAATTCCCTCATTAGTGAAGCGGACAGCCCGAACAGGTAGAAAGACGCGGTTCACGGGCGATATTAATGTTTGAAAGGGGAAAGATCCATTTACTTGGACAGAGATTCCGAACTTTTTAGCTGAGAAATCTAGCACATATTTTCTATCACTCATTTTAAGATGGGAAAGTAGGGAACGCGAGAAAAGGACAGTATTTTTGCAGTTTTTAGAGTTACAGTTTTTTGCCAAAATAAATAAAATATTTCTTCTATACAAACAGAATTTAATTCTCTTCACATGGCGATATCTGTCGAATATCTGTCAATGGTGTCCTGGAATTTAGTGACAACTTTTTCTCTTCATTTAAAAAGCTTGTCATCTAATACCACTATGCTCATGACAGATATTCAACAAATGTTGATATAACCATGTGAAGAAAATTAATCTATGTTTTTAATGGAGAAATAGTTTATTTATTTTGACCACAAAAAATTTTGTAATAAAAACTACAAAAACACTGGCCTTTTCAAGCCTTCCTTACTTCCACCATATCGCCTGTGAGGTATACTATAGATTGTACTGTAAAGTACTGCGGGTTGCCGTGCCAACACGCTGCTGACTGGATTTGGTGATCTGTGAACATTCTCCACAGTGGCAGCTTACAAAGTAGGTGAAGGTGTTAGATTGGTGATCCAGAGGAGGAGATACCTCGAGTCTATAACTTATATTATGCTCAAGGTGGCATCGTGGCTACATAATTCCCAAGCAATTAACGTTTTAACAGAAATATGGTGAAACTAAGATAAACAATGTATATATTCTTTAAGTTTTAAAATCAAATATAAAAAAGGAATACACTACATGATTATTATTTTGCTTCTACTCGTTTGTACAGTGGCTTTGCACTAAGTTTTATCTAACCAACTTCAATCACAATTATTAACAAACAAAATACATTTTGACGTTTTAACTGAATGTTTAAGACTCAGACTATACTATACAGGAGGTAACTTATACATAGAAATGTCATATTGTCAATTTATTTTACGGTCAAGGTCCAACACCTTAGCTCGGTCAGTGTTTACTGAGCTAAGAGTCCTAGGTTCGACTCCTGGCATGGCCAAAAAATGTGTATCATTGGTGAAATGTCAGATTATGGAATTCCAGAAGAGAGGTTTTGCTTATAATATTTCAGTTTTACAACAGACCCGTCGTTAGTGACACATTCAACCACCGAGCGCTATAGTCGATACGTTGAGTGTGAGAATATAACTGTAATCGTTGGTATCACTGTATTGTAAACCATTCAATAATGTGTCTGTGTTAGGGATGGGGAGGTGTATCCGAATTTGGAGGGGGGAGAGTGGGAAACTATTTAAGGGGGAAAACCATAAGTAGACCCGACCAGGATTCGAACCCTTATCTCCCCGTCTTCAACAGTTCAGTCGATCACGAGCGTGACGCCTTGGATCATGCGGCTACCGAAGTGGGTTCTTATGTCTTTAGAAAGTATACATAAGCTATTCTACTAAAGAAAAAGTAAAATGCTGTGTCTGTTAAATAGCCAGATAGATGTGATAAAACCAAGGATTACGATGTTTTTAAACTGGGCGTAACAGGCGTGTTATTAGTCTGAGAGGATGTTGGGGTCATTTGTCGCGGGTCAAGCGAGGTTAAACGGTAGATAGAGAGTAATCCATGATGGATGATAAATACACCAAGGAACAAAAACATAAAAACACATGGCCGTGAAGGGGAAACAAACAGTGACCGTAACTCAACGTACGAGTGCCCAAATGTATTTTTTATTACACAAGTCCCCACACTTTTGAATCCGAAGGTGCATTTGTACCATAAAAAGTACATGCAGGAGCTCTCATAAAAATGTTCACACTAATATTAAGAACATTCAATAAAGACAGATTTTAAAAGTAAAAATCTAACGGAAAACATCACGTGTTCTGGTCTATGTCGGTGAGTTGCGGTCTAATCTTGAAATCGTATACGAGGTGCGGCCCAGCTTTTTGAGAGACACGTACGAATTGCGGCCTACTCACTTGAAAGAGAGGTATTAGTTGCGTCCACCTAGTTAATCACGCTGTTTTAAATTTAAGATAAAAACTATCATCGTCTCATGTAGACATCCCTCGTAATATCCAAACTTCATCAGTTCTTGTCATTTCATGGTTTTGGTAAAAATGTGAAGGTTTGTTAGGTTAGGTTAGGTTAGGTTAGTTTAGTTTAGGCTAACAGCCAGGGCCACAATTTGTACGTGGATCAAAAAATGTGGGGTCGCAATTCAACTGTCTCTTTTGATACAAACAACTCGTGCAGTCGCGACTCACCTGGAGCCGTTCTGGCGACCCTTTTGGAAAACATCCTTTATTCGGACTTGAAAAAAATTTCTCGCAGGTGTATGGCTCACAGCGGCAAACAAAGCTATTGTCAGGAGTCATATGAGGCATTAAGAGGCTTCGGCCACCTAATGTGGGGAGAAGACACATTAAACAATATAAAGAAATGACCATTCCAGTTTCTAAACAGGCCCTGGTTAACTGCGGTGACAAATTACTGTCCATTTCATTACGTGATGGGATTGGTTGGGTGATGTTCCCAGGTGTCAAGTCAAATGACAAGCTACATTCGGTAGTTTTTGACAAGTCAGAGCACGACATCATCATAACCTCCCATGACAAGCTCAGCCACTACCTGTCGCTGCTCACCAGACATCATCATAACCTCCCTATGACAAGCTCAGCCACTACCTGTCGCTGCTCACCAGACATCATCATAATCTCCCACGACAAGCTCAGCCACTACCTGTCACTCTCACTGTAATTATGATCGGGATGAATTGGACAATCTTCTTCACATCCAATATAAGGTGTTTGTGTCAAAGTACTGTTTGAGGAATCAATCGAATGGCTTGCTCCAAACTTCAGCCACATTAGAAATTATATTTGTTTATAAAGTATGGGGTCCTCAAATCTGAATTTTTCATCCCGTGTGCCAAGAATAATTTGGTGGTAATCTGCGACTGTTTTGAGCTAGCATCCAGTGAACCGGTCGGTCCAGTTACAGGGAGGGACCAGCCCGAGTCCAAGTTCAAAGTTGCCATGGTCAGCTATTCTTCCAGATCAGTTATCTGTTGAGTAGTGAGTTACGGAGTTACTGCCACCTATCAGAACTTATCCTTTAATGCAGGTGTCACTATTTACTTATACTATATGTATACATGTAAATCAGTATTTTTTTTAAGCACCGAGTCTTACTGCCCTTTTGGGTTTTACACTCACAAGAGTATTGAATCAATAAATACATCCTTCATTCTATGGGTGTAAGTAAAAAAAAATTTGGGGGCGGAGGGGAGGAGAAATGGGAGGGAGTAGGTATCAAAATCGTAAGTTTATGACATGATGTTAAGACTTAATATTAAACCCTAATAAATAAGAACATTGTTAGTTTATACAGTAGTAGCAAAACTTTATTTTACAAAGTGCAGACGATAAGATGGGAAATAAAAAAAAAAATTAGAGAATTTATACCCTCCTTTTACCCCCAGTTAATGTTAAAAAATTGGATGCCCTTTAAAAGTATTTAGAGCAGTCTTTGTTTGAAGATTTTTGAAAACTATACTCTTTTAAAAGCTAATTAAAATAGTACTCCCTCTGAATATTTTTGAAATTTGGATACACCTAGAAGCTATTTAGAGTGCTCTTTGACCAATTTTTTTTCTCTGGAAAATAAGATATTTCTATAAACTATTCAAAGTGGTTCTTTCTTGGCAAATTTTTGAAAAGAGAATGTGTCTAAGTTATTCGAGGTGTGATACAAGGGCATCTTTAAGCTTCATATTAGAAACTTCAGAAATTTTGGGGAGTTTGAATCCCATGATTCACACTCTTCATTGTCTAGTTAATGATAAAACATAAAAAAGGTGTGGTCTCTAGGAGCTTCAAGTCAATCTGCATGTCTAATCTAGAGGCTGTTCTAAAAAATAGAACTACCAAAGTACAATTGAGGTAGTTCGAAAACTCGGGGAGAAAAGAATGAAAGCAATGATGTTTGCTAATAACTTGATGGTATGGGGGAGAGGGAAGAGGATGTACAGGAACAACTACAAGAAGGAAGTGAAAGAAAGTGGAATGAAATTTAGCATGGGCCAGTGTAAAGTGAAAGTAATGACAAGGAAGACGATAATGCCTAGTAAAGATATAAAGTTGGATGGAGTAGAGCTGAGAAAAGTACAGAAATGAAGATATCTTGGAAGTGTGATTGAGGAGAAAGGTGGAAGTGGAGAGGATATAAATCTAAGAGGACCGTGGGGAGAACTGTTCTATAAGAGACCTGCTACAGAGAAGTTAAGTCCACTTGAAGTGTAAGGAAGTGTTGTACAGTGCATATTTTGTACTCACTGTCACACATGCAGCAAACATGTGGACATTAAATGTAAGAGAGACTAGGAAGGTGGAGGCCACGGGAATGAAGTCTGTGGGAACTATGTTAACCGCTTCGGTGGCCACGTGGTCTAACGCACTACTCTCACGTTTGTGGACATTAAATGTAAGAGAGACTAGGAAGGTGGAGGCCACAGGAATGAAGTCTGTGGGAACTATGTTAACCGCTTCGGTGGCCACGTGGTCTAACGCACTACTCTCACGTTAGACTAGACTGCCGAAGACGGGGAGATTGGGGTTTGGTCCTGGTCGGGTGCATTGAGGGTGGTTTTTCCTAAATGGTTTTCAATTCGGCCTCCACGCTAGAGCAGGCACACTTCCTCTCAATTAAACCCTCCTAATCCTAAACTCATAAGTGTAATTAGAACAGAGGCGTACAACCCGAATAGGTAGTAAAACACGATGCTAGAATTAATATCACGAACTATCACAATAATTGCAGCAATAAGCCAACCACAGAGTCGAAGATAGCTGCGTTATCTGATAGCTAGTGATATTAATATAATCGCACACTTGTAGCCGACGATTTCCGCACGTCCATCATAGACACTGCCTTAAAATATGAGTGAAGAATGACCTTGGGCATGGGACGAATCCTGGATAGCTCAGTGGTTAGAGCATTGGCATTACTAAGCCAAAGGTCCCTGGTTCGATTCCCGTGTCCAGGTGTCAGTTTTCAATTTTCAGAATTAATTTAGTATGATTAAATATAAATTAAAAAAAATAAAGAGGCTTTTAAGTTCTTTCCTCACTGAAAGTGTTAGTATTTTTTAGGAAAGAGATAACCTTATGTCACAGAAAATTATGTATATGCTTATTTTTTTATCTATATTCTAGATCAGCCTCGAAGATGAGTTAATGGACACTTGTGTCATAGGGTGCCAAAATGAATAAGAGTAAGGTAGGTTTGGGGAAAAAATCAATATGATATAATATGTAATAACAACAGGTAGCAAGCAGATGTTTGACAACATAGCTCAGTAGATATTGCATTTGCCTGGTGATCAACAGTATCATATTTGAATTAAAAATGTCCAGAATAAGTGCAGGTATGATTCAATAGACTTATATTTATGATTGTAACATTTTTACAATTCTCACACTTGAAAATACAAGTCCAAATGATTGTGGGTGTGTCTCAACAGACCATTATTTGTAAAACATTTACCACAGAGTTCACAACAGAATTATTTAAATCCAGAATGATTGTGGGTGTCTCATTAGAGAGGACTTGTGTGTGAAACATTCACCGCACTTTACACACTTGAATGGTTCAAGTTCAGAATAAGTGAGAGTGTGTTGCAATAAAGAAGACTTTAGTGTGAAACATTTACACTTGTCACACTGAATGATTTAAATACAGAATGAGTGAGGAAGTGCCACAAATGATGACTTACTTGTGAAACATTTACTACTCTTCACACTTGTAATGGTTTAAGGCCAGAATGAGTGAGGATGGGTCAATATATTCCTCTTGAATTTAAAATATTTACCACCCTTCACACTTGAATGGTTTAAGGCCAGAATGAGTGGGGATGTGTGTCAATAGCTTCCTCTTGAATTTAAACATTTACCACTCTTCACACTTGTAATGGTTTAAGGCCAGAATGAGTGGGGATGTGTGTCAATAGATTCCTCTTGAATTTAAAACATTTACCACCCTTCACACTTGAATGGTTTAAGGCCTAGGATGGGTCAATATATTCCTCTTTAATTTAAAATATTTACCACCCTTCACACTTGAATGGTTTAAGGCCAGAATGAGTGGGGATGTGTGTCAATAGATTCCTCTTGAATTTAAAACATTTAAAACACTCTTCACACTTGAATGGACTACTTTTTCAGACAAAACTATTAGAGTTGATTTTTGGTAAATTCTGTCATAGACTTTGGGTCTATGAAAGATTTAATTTGCAAAGTTTTTTTACAATATTCTTATTTTGCAACATTTCAGATGAGTGTTCGAGTTGGTGTGTTCATTGAAAGGAATATAGTCATCTTTCTGATCAAGTTGTGTCAAATATTCTTGTTCATTCTGCAAAGATAAAATCAAACATTTGGAATTCTTACTGGACATTTGACCAAATCACACTGATAAGAGTAATCAGTAATTTGTGATACCTACACATCTGTGAAGCAAGTTTTTTGAGTTTGAATTAAGTATTGAATCAAAGCAAATAATTTTCACAAATTTTGATTAATTATTGAATCAAATCATATGATTCTAGTTGAATATGCTAAAATTATTATGTCAAATAAAAAAGTTACAAATTATTTAAAAAAAACTTTATTAGACGCTAGTCCAATAAGTCATAATGCATAAATGTAAGTTATTCAACATGTTCACGCAACAATAATTTATCTTATCATACTTAAGTCAGTCTTCAAAGTTAACACATTTGTTACCTTTTATCCAAGAATGCGGTTATAAGCTATATGACGGTCTTATAAAGGTTCTTTTGTTAAAAAAAAAGTGTGGCTTAGTATTCGGTCAGTAGGATAGTAAGTATTTAAACCTCAAAAGATTTGTTACTAAAAATATAGTTACAAATTTTAGGCACATTGTGGGATTTGCAGACTAAAACTTATTGATTTTTTTGGTTTGGTTTGATTCGAGTTATCAAATTTAATAATATAAAATTTGAATAGCTTTGCAGACCCCTAGTGTTATATATTTGTATGTCCCCCCCAGTCCCGCCAACACCAAATACCATCTGAAGTATTTATAAGGGGGACTTACTGATTAAGAACCAAACTGAATTTAAATTAACTTCTTAGGAGTGTAATCAAAGTCCGAGACAAATTTGTCAAAAGGATGTATAAAAACCCTCTCAATATTAGTGAGATTCAACCTATACTTGAGACCATGCAATCTCAAATGTTGTACTTGAACTACACGTGGTCATCATTGATTGGGAAGTGGTTGTACTTGAACTATAAGTGTGGTCGACATTAATGGTGTATGGGAACTTTAATCCTAGCCTTGGTCAATAGAGGTGATCCATTTTTTTTTATTCATTCTTGTGGCTTTCCAAGGCATAGTTTTTTAAATGATAATGTAAATTCCCTTTTTCTCAAGTAACATCCTTCTTCCTACCTTTAGCACCAAGCACAAGCAGATCTATAAACCTATGCACTTTAAGTTGTATTATTTCTGACAATATATTCCTGAATTATTTAAATATCGTTTGTATTATTTCTGAAAATATGTTCCTAATTATTAAAAAGATTTATAATAGTTTATTTTAGTATCTTATATACTAAAGATAATAGTAAAGTTAAAGTTGTAATGTCAAATGGGTCCAAAACCAGTAGTGAATATTGTAACTGTCTGCATTTTCTGTTATTCCTAATGTGTAATTTAGGTTAGCTATAACCTCCTGGATAGAATTAACCATTTATTTTATCCCTCAATGATATTTTGTCCTGTATAGACATACCTAAATGAATAATTGTGATTTTAATTCCAGACCTTATATTAAAGATAGTTTAGTAATGACTGATCTTTGAAAATCCCAAATT
>CABFWB010000617.1:89680-108241 GCA_902151455.1 Timema bartmani | reverse complement strand
GCGTGTGTGTGTGTGTCATGTCACTGTCCAAGCCACAGTCCTATAAATCATTAACTTTGGTCGAAACAGTAGCGGTGATAAAGGAAGTGGAAAAAGGACTTAAAAAGAAATCAGAAATTGCAAAGGCCTTTGGAATTCCCCCTAACACACTTTCAAAATTTTTAAAAAACAAAAAAAAATTTAGCAATAAAAATGAGAGTGGAAAAAATTAAGAGGCCTGGAAAACCCATATGTGGACAACTGTGTACTGAAGTGGTTCAAACAAGTGTGAGACAATTAAGTCCCAGTGAGCGGCCCTCTTCTTAGAGCAAAGGCTGAACATTTCACATCTAAATTAGGAAAAAGAGACTTCAAAGAGAGTGCAGGGTGGCTTCAAACAACGTAACAGAATTTCCTTCAAATATGTGATGAAAGTGGTACTGTTGATGTGCGTTCAGCCGATAATTGGAAGGAAGATTTGAAAGAAATGATCCAGGACATAGAACCTAAAAACTTTTTAACGTCGATAAAATGGGACTTTTTTACCAATGCACTCCTGACAAAACTGTTGCATTTAAAGGTGAATGGTGCAGTGGGGGAAAGCTTAGTAAAGGTCGAACAACACTGTTGTTAGTTGGAGCAAATATGGATGGTTCTGAAAAGCTGCCGTTGTTAATGATTGGAAAACCGGCAACCAAAAATGTAAAATTGAAGCCAGTGGAATACGAGTCAAATAGAAAAGCATGGATGACAGGTGATCTGTTTGAAAAATGGATTTAAAAAATTGACAAACAGTTTGGCAAACAAAATCGGACAATCCTTTTATTTATTGACCATTGCACTACTCAAAACAGAGTTCCCATTTTAGAAAATGTAAAGGTTATTCTTTTTTTCCACTAAATATGACCGGTTATTCAGCATATGGAGCAAGGAATAGTTAAGAACCTAAAACATTTCTACAGACGAATGTTGGTTGAAAAAATTCTTGAGATTTGTCTACTAAGAAAATTTTGCTTGACATTCTTCAATCCTCAAGAATGTGTAAGCAAGCGTGGAACCAAGTGAAAGTTTAGACCGAAGCTGCGCCAGCTATTGACAATTGGAAGGAAGTTACTCCATGGACATAGTCGCCAAAGTTCTTAACAATAACATCCAGGCTGAGGATGGAGCATCTGGTGATGAAGAGAACAATTCTTCAATAGTTCAGGAAAGGCTTATCCCGAATGCGGCAAAAACCATGGACCATCTCCAAGAACTTAGGAGTTTTTTTGAAAGTCGCAACAATGTAAATGATTCAATTTTCCAGTCAACAAATATATTAGAATCATACACTATGGCTGAGAAACTTAAATCAGGAAAACAGATTAAAATCTCTGACTTTTTAAAGAAATCGTGAACAGATTATGTCCAAATACGTTGAATAAAGTCTTTGAGCAAGGTTGCAAACTTAACTGTGTTTCTTTTCAATTCCTTTTAAGAAACATATTTAATTCGAATTTTTGGGTCGCTAGTTCGAATTCTTTCCTGGTCCCTTCAAGTTCGAATTATCCAGGTTTCACTGTATTTTAAATAATTTGTATTTTCTTCTGTTTAAGGTGTTTTAAACTATTTAGTTTTAACTATTTATGATACACATTCTTTTTATTAGTTTTAATACAAAAGATCTGAAAAGATAATGTAGAATCATACTTCTGTGATACTGTTGATGCAACTACTGACCGCTGCAGCATATATGTTGCAAGTGTTTTGGTTGGAGAACTGGATTCTACGGGTCTTTGGAAACATCACTTGGTTGTTTCGAAGGTGCAGCAAACCAACAGCCAGACAATAGTCATAGTTGTCCGTGATGCCTTGCCTAAGTATATAATACAGTATATTGTAAAAGAGATGTTGGGTTCGATTTATGGATTTACAGTGTTAGTCCTGTGAAAATGCCAATTATAAATAAGTTTATTTGTTCATTTTAGGTGTCCTGTGTCCATCAGAAAACAACTATGAAAGGTTGTTAGTGTTGATAACATACAGTGCGTCCTACAGGGTAAAAACAGCTGTAAACTTAAAAGTATTCTACACCTAGTTAATTCATGTGACATGTCTGGCGCATTCTGTTTATAAGTCTGCTTAGAATATTAAAGCATATTCTATATTCTATGTTCTATATTGTAAAAGAGCCAGGTATGGATCTGCATTTGATTCAAGAGTTTTAAAAATCATGTTTTTAAGTGTTTGGATTGCCCTTTCCACTTGGCCATTAGACTGATGGTAATGTGGACTACTAGTTACATGTTCTATATCCCAAGTTTTAGCAACATTTTTGAAATCATTTGAATTAAATGGTGGCCCATTATCAGAAACCATAACAGCTGGTATACCATGACAAGCAAAAATTGACTTAAGTTCTGTATTACTATTGGCGCTGTTGATCCTCTATTAAGTAAAGACATCTCAATATATTTTGAAAAATAATCCTCAAAGACTATAATTATATTTCTTTCCCACTATTTCCATAACATCAACTCCAACTTTGTTCCAGGCAAACATTTTGACTTCATGTGGCATTAAAGGTTGATTACTATTATTATTATTACTAAATTGTTGACAAGCAGAGCAAGACAGGACAATATTTTTAATATCATTAACCATATTTGGCCAAAATAATGAACTTTTTGCAAACTGTACACTTCTAGCTGATTGCCCTTTCCACTTGGCCATTAGACTGATGGTAATGTGGACTACTAGTTACATGTTCTATATCCCAAGTTTTAGCAACATTTTTGAAATCATTTGAATTAAATGGTGGCCCATTATCAGAAACCATAACAGCTGGTATACCATGACAAGCAAAAATTGACTTAAGTTCTGTATTACTATTGGCGCTGTTGATCCTCTATTAAGTAAAGACATCTCAATATATTTTGAAAAATAATCCTCAAAGACTATAATTATATTTCTTTCCCACTATTTCCATAACATCAACTCCAACTTTGTTCCAGGCAAACATTTTGACTTCATGTGGCATTAAAGGTTGATTACTATTATTATTATTACTAAATTGTTGACAAGCAGAGCAAGACAGGACAATATTTTTAATATCATTAACCATATTTGGCCAAAATAATGAACTTTTTGCAAACTGTACACTTCTAGCTATCCCAAAATGACCCTCATGAATAATCTTTAACATTTCTTTTCACATTGACTGTGGAACAATGTTACATTCCCCTTTAAAAATTACTCCATCTGTTTCATAGATTTAATCAAAGAATTAGTGATAGGGTCGAGCCTCAACAGGACATGACTTTGTTTGAAGGACATCCTATTTGACAAAAATTATATAAAATTTTAAAGACAGGGTGTTTACTTATTTCGTCTCGAAAGATTTCCATTCTTTCGGGAGACAATGACAGGTTTGAAATGCACACTAACTTTCTCATCTCGCTCAGGAACTGGGTCAACTGGTGAAGCTCGGGATAAAGTATCCAAAATAAACATTCGCTTTCCTGGTTAATTAATTACTTCTAAATCATAAGGTTGTATTCTCAACATAAGTCTTTGTAGTTGAGGGGGGACTTTATATAGAGATTTAGTGAAAAGAGGAACTAATGGCTTACTGTCAGTGTGTACAACTACTTTGTGACCATAAATATACTGGTGGAATTGAACACATCCAAAAACAATAGCAAGGAGTTCCTGTTCAATTTGCGCATAATTGCTTTGGATCTCTGCAAGTGTAGCGGAAACATATGCGATTGAATTATTACTGTGAAGAATGACAGCTCCTAATGCACTTTGTGACGAATCACAAGACAAAATTAGTTTTTTGGACGGATCAAACTAAGTTAAAACAGGTGCATTTGTAATTATTGTTTTAAGCTTATTGAATTGTTCATCATGACAATGATCGCAATGCCAAAATATATATTTTCTTAAAAGTGTTCTCAAGTGTTTAGTTTCCTCAGAAAAATCTTTAATACAAGGAGACAAGTATGTAAGCATACCTAATATATCATCTTAGGTCTTGAGTATTGTTGGGTCTAGGTATATTAACAATAGTGACTTTGGCTGGATCCGGTAGCATCCCTTTACCAGTGAATAAGTGGCCCATGTAAGTGACCTTTTCTTAACAAATTTGTGATTTGCTTAAATTAAACTTCAAATTTACAGATCTAGATCTTTCACCAACCTGCTTTAAGATAGAATTTATTGTTCTTGGCTTGATGCATAAAGTAACAAATCATCGAAATAAATAATTAAATTGGGAATTCCTTCAAAAAGTTCAATCATAGTTGAGTGAAAAATATCAGGTGCTGAGCTTATACTAAATGTAAACGTAAAAATCTATAGCGACCAAGTGGTGTGATGAATGTACACAATTTTGAGGATTCCTCATCAAGAGGGATGGTCCAAAATTCAGAATTGGCACCTAATGTTGAGAAAAATTTAGCATCCTTTAATTGGACTTTGACAGTATCAAGTGTAGGAAAAGGATAATGTGACCTAAGAATAGCTTTATTCAAGTTGTGTGGATCTAAAAAAATCCTAAGGTTACTATTCTGTTTTCTAGTCAGAAGAATACTATTCACCCATTGTGTTGGTTCACTCACTTTGGATATAGCACTCAACTGTTCCATGTGTTTGAGTTCACTTTCTAGTTCAGTCAATAATTTAAATGGAATCCTTCTGACAGGCTCTAGAACAGGACTTGTTGATTTATTTATAGATAAATGGCAATACCTATTTATATTTCCAAGACCTCGCAAGTTTTAAGACATAGAATTGTATAGCAATCCATCACAATAATATGGAATTTTATAATAATTTCCTTGATTTGACAATTTAAATCAACTTTACCTCTTACATGAAGTAACTCTTTACTAAATGTCAGGACACGAGTAAACGTAGAGTTTATTTTATTTTCTGATAAATTTAGACTTCTATAAGTGTTTAAACCCATTACATTAGATTGAGCTCCTGTGTCCAGAATACAAAGACTGCTTCCCTCTATTATAATAGTTATGTCCCATGTTAGTGAATTTACATTTGTGATATTTTCCCGAATATATAATGAACCTAGAAATATGTCATTGGACTGAAGTGATAAGCTTTTAACTGAAGACTTATTTTTAAAGCATAACTTTGCATAGTGACCCATTTTACTAAAAAAAATGACACTTTTCCCTTGCTGCTGGACATTTGTTCCTGACCACATCGAGTGCATTTAGACCGTCTTGGACTTGACGACTGCTGTCTTGAAGAATTTCCTCGGAGGCTTGGACTTCTACCTTGAAAGTGACCAGGTAACCTCTTCAGTTGAACCTTTTCCAGTGTTCCTACAAAATCTTGATTTGCTGATGAGTTACCTGAAGTAAGCTGTGACGTCTGAAGTTTAGACAGTTTCATTGTTTTGGCAAGCTGGACTGCTTTATATAAGTAATTTAACCCTCTTCAATTAGGCGTTGTTTTATGTCATTGTAAGAGTAGCTGAGACCATAAGTGAAAATATCTTTCACTAATCTTTCTCATAAAGCACCAAATTCACAAGAAAGACTGAGATTTGTTAAAGCTGTGACAAAGTCTTCTAGTGTTTCATTTTCTTGCTGATAATGAGTGAAGAATTCGTGACGTTCAAATTAAATACTCATTAAACCTTTGGACTAGTTCATTATATTTCACTTGGTCAATGTCTAGGTCGAAAGCATCGTCGTGAGCATCTGGGTCTGGTTGGTGCTACAGTAAAGCGACCTTGCATGAGTCATTTTCTTTTTACAAATTTGTGGCTCGTAGGAATATGGTGAACTGCGTTGACCACTTTTTCCACACATACAAAAAATTAAGACTTTTGAAGTCAATTGGCTGAATTGCTAACGTAGCTGCTCATTTGGGTGACTTTGTGGCGTCGGCCATTTTATAGTTTTAAATTATCCAACCACCAACGCGAACTGATTATTTATGTAATAATTGACATATAATTGATTCTATTCCCTTCTTGACTTCTTAACTTCTGACACCATGTTATATGGGTTATTAAGTAAAGACAAACAAAACAGTTCAGCAACATATAATAAACATTTAATGTACAATATGAAAACACTCGACAGAATGCCTCTTATCGAGGTCATAGAACATTACCATAAAGTAATATAGGTTCAGTGTTACCAAATGTCACATAGCAATTATCTTACAGTAGGGTCAAGTGATAAGGATGGAAAATGAGTGAATACCAAAGAGTTAGATGGAGATGCAGTATGTAGAAAAAAGAGCCCAAGAAAGATATGGGACTAAAAGATAGCCGAAAGTGTGAAAATGAGAGAAGGAGAATGGAAGCAATTAAAGGAGGAAGAATGGTAGAGGGATAGAGGAAGATGGAGGCATTGGATGAACTGTCCACAGGCTTGAAACAGTTGTTGATCATGGGAACACTTTTGTTTGTATTAAATTACTAATTATTATAAAATGATAAATCTTACCTTGATCACACTTCTTTCTGATGAATGTTCTTCAGAAAAAGGCTCTATTTCTCCATAAAAGTGTTCTTCAACCTTAACATTACAAAATTTGCCTTTTGATGTGTTTATCTCATCCAGTTCATCCTAGAATTATAAAAAGATACACATATTTTACACTAAGGTCGTTATTATCTGGTCTAAAGTGTCTGGATTCAGGGCAGGATAATGGAACAGCAGAATAATAAGGAATCTGAGAGTAAATAATGTTCAGTATGGATTTGCCTCTCATAGCTACGCCTCATACAAATCCCTTACACAGTTTCTGTTTCCAGCCAATTCAAAGCAGTGCTGCTATCTACATCAACCAAGACTGCAATAGTACTCTATTATATGCCCATTGCATGCATAGCAGTTATGCTTTGGTTTCTCCAATGTAACAGTTCTAAGGTGTTGGTGATCAATTTTTTTTTATTAACACTTTCCCGTCTACGCTTGTATGTGGTGCGGGTGCGATGTTTTAGTTTGGCAGATGGCATTCATATGGTATATGAGTGAAACTTTCCCATTGCTTTTAATAAATTTTCACCCGTTCCCTAGACGATTGCCGACTGCTCTGTATTTTAGTTTAGTTCATTGTGAATCAGCTGGTAGCATTAGTTTTCATATTTGTTTAAGTTCAACGAATTTGTTGATTTTTATAAATATCGATAGGTTGGTTACGATCAACTGTGGCCATTCATTCATACACTTTGTTGTTTTGTAGCTAGTGTGCGTGATACAATAAATATGAATGTGAATTGTGGCATGCTCGATAATTTTATAGAAGATTCGGGTTCTGAATTAGATGCTAGTGATGATTATGCCTCTTATATACTACAAGAAAATGAATCTAGTAATCATTCTGGTAAGTAACTATATAAATTACACAGTAAAATTCTAACCTATTTTTATAATTTCATCATGCCATCTATTTATGTGCTAGTTTCAAGGTACTAGTGCTTGTTTGTATTTTGTTTCAGATGATACACAAGAGACGCAAACGAGAATACGAGAAAGGAAGAGGCCTACAACTTCCACTGAAAACAACAGTGATTGGTCTAAAAGTAAAACTCAGAAACCTGAACACCTGGTTTTTGAATCGAGTTCTGCTATTTCTGTACCACTAGATGACAATTGTACTGAGTTTGACTGTTTTTATATATTTTTTTGATTCTAACATGATGAAAACAATTAGAAAAGAAACTAATCTATTGCGTATGGCCCGAATGGGTAGTAAGACGCGGTGCTAATATTAATTAACTAATCGATATGCAGCTTCACGAATTGCTTTTATGAGAAGGCAGGGAAAACAGAAACAAAATGTGGCTTAGATGTGACAACAGTAAAATTGGGCGTTTTATTTAAGTGTTTTGCTATTGTTCTGCACATGTACATATTGAAACTACCAGATAACAATGACTACTGGTCCACAGATATATTTCTTGGGACACGTTTCTCATGGAGGTTACTGCCTCTTGTTAGGTTCAAGGGGATACTTTATATGATTCACATGAGTGACAATGCTCATCACATAAAACGAGGTGAAGATGGACATGATCCTATCCATAAAATCAGTTATTTTTTTTTAACTTTTTGTCAAAAAATGCAGTGAAAGTTTTCAACCCTATTCGAATCTCAATGTAGATGAAGGTGTATGTCCTTTTAGAGGCTGTGTGGGATTTTTTATTTACATGAAAAATAATCCAAATAAATATGGCATAAAACTGTTTATATTGTGTGATATAGCTACAGGCTACGTATACACGGGAGCTTTGGGTAACAAGGACAGTACTATCCAGGGAATATTTGAAAGACTATGCAGTAATTATTTTGGCAAGGGTCACTGCATTCACATGGACCGATTTTATACAAGGCTTGCTCTTTTGAATCATTTGTGGGGGGAAAAAACCGCTTGGTGTTGGCACCGTTATAAAAAACATCAGTTTTCAAAACAAAAAAATTTAAAAAAGGTGAAGTTATGTTCCGACGTAAAGCACACTTACTTGCATGTAAGTAGAGATTCACAATAGACGTGTACTCACTGTCTACTAAGCATACAGCAACAACCTCTCAAATACAAGTGAGAACTTGAGGTGGGCCAGTCGAAGTAGTCGAACCAGGTCTGATTACCGACTACAACCTGAATAAAGTTGGTGTTGACAAAGCTGATCAGTTTTACAGCTACTACCCGTTCCATCAGAAAACTATAAAATGGTGGAAAAAAACTCTTTTTTCACATGTTAACCATGGCTGTCATCAATGGATACATAATATACAAGGAAAAAACCAACAATAAAAATAAGTGTAAAGCATTTTATCAAAGCAGTTGCTTTTAAGTTAGCCAGAAATGGGTGGAGGGTTGATTGAACCGTGTCCACGACCACCGTCAATAATTGTCGACAGAACTGTTGCTCGTCATTTTCCTAATTATGTTTGTAATGATATGGAATTATACATCTAAATAATTTATTATTCACATCTATATTCAAAATTACAATATTATAAATACGAGCGGGTGGTAAGATTTATTTGTGTTAAGTTGCAAGGTATGGTGAAATCTTGCTGCGTCTCTGTTTGAAAAGCGAACTCAGTTTTGTAGTTAGAGACGCACCTGGATGACCACACCTTTCTTTCTTTTTTTTGGAAGTTTCGAGAAGGAGATGTCACTAGATATACCTATTTCAAAGTGCGCATCTCTTCACTTGCAATACTGACGAGGAGCCGTGTGGGTCGGGTCTATGATAAATTTCACGTGCCGGGAATTAACATACACATACAATAGTCGGGGTTTTAAATTAATATTTACAACGTGTGAAATATCTAGCAAAATCTGTTTATCTACTTAAAATAAAAAACTATAAAAGACCAGAACTTTTAATTTATAAAATAAGACATCATCCCCTTTTGATTACCATAATACAGAATAGCAACCTTGAACTTAATTCAATAATTATGTAAAATTATCATACTAATAGTGGCGAACGAACATTAAAATATCAGGCTAACTCTTTTATACGTTACATGTTCCCGCTATAGCCAATAAAACCAATGCTACCAGATATTGCAAGGTCTGTTCTGTTTGAAGGAGAGAATCAAGAGATTGGTGTAAAGACTGTGGAGAAAGACTGTGTTTTATAGATTATCATACTCTAGTAAATTATGATTAACACTTACAATGGCTCTGTGTTAATTATATCAATCTAATATACAGTTATTATTTTAGTTTTTATTTAACTCTCATGTTTTTTTATTAATTACAAAATTTTATGATTTTTATAATCATGTTTTACAAGTAAATTTTTTTTTTCAAAATCTGAAAAATGGGTAAGAAATCAATAAAAAAAATTGGAAAATTTATCAAGCAAGATTCCTTTTTGAATATATGATTTAGAAGAACAGCTTTAATTTCCTGTATTATAATCATATGTAGGGATAAGAATAAATTATGTTTTGATTTTTTGAAAAAAGTGGGAAAAAAAAGCCAGTCAGCTGAATTAAACTATGAATACAAGCCTTAGAATGAAAAGTGTTTATTACTTGTGGCTTATGTACTAGTTTATTTTAAAACACACTTGTTTTGAAAAGTGTTTATTACTTGTGGCTTATGTACTAGTTTATTTTAAAACACACCTGTTAACACCAAGAACCAGCACGGATAAGCGATGGCTGAATAATCACGACTCTAGTGTATCTATATTTATATATCTACAAGAATTAACAAGTGAAGCTTAGGCACATAGGACTTTGTTCCACAATTTTTTTTTAGCACTGCATATTTCTACCTGTTTGGGTTATACACTTATTTAATAATTACACTAATAGTTTAAGGGATTAGGGAGGTTATAATTGAAGGAAATGTAGCTGCATTATCATGGAAAGATAGTTGGAAAAACCTGCCTCAATGCACCCAAACGAGAATCGAAGTGGAGGAGTACATGAAAGCCATGATGTTTGCTGATGACTTGATGGAATGGGGGGAGAAGGAAGGGGAAGTACAGAAACAGCTACAGGAATGTAATAAGGATGAAAATGAGTGTGGGATGAAATGTGAAACAATGGAAGTAACAAGAAATAAGATAAGCCCTAGTAAAGCTATAAAGTTGGATGGAGTAGAGTTGAGGAGGTAGAGTGTAAAATATCTTAGATTAATTATTGAGGCAAAGGGTGGAAGTAGAAAGAATCTTAAAAGGGAAGAAGGGGGAGTTATTCTAAAAGTGTGTAATAGAACCCGCATGGCTAAGATAAGTGATCTTGAAGTGTTATGCAGTGTTGCATGAGGTGTAATTTGTATTCATAGTCACGTAGGCGGCAGAAATATATACCTTGAATGTAAGAGACTAGGAAAGTGGAGGCCATGGGAATGAAGTTTGTGAGGAACATGTTAGCTGTCATGAGGAGAAACAAGATTAGGAATGAAGTTATCCAGGAAAGAGTTGGGGTACAGGGAGTACATTAGATAGTAGAGGAAGCAAAGATTGAGATGGTATGGTCAAGTGATGAGGATGGTAAAGGAGTGAATACCAAAGAAATTGATGAAGATGCACAATGTTGGAAAAATACCTCAAGGGAGACCAAGAAAGATATGGGAATAACAGCTAACCGAAAGTGTGAAAGTGGGATAAGGAGAATGGAAGCAATTAGAGGATAGAGGAAGATGGAGGCATTGGATGAACTGTCCACAGGCTTGAAACAGTTGTTGATCATGTTGATCATGAGAACACTTTTGTTTGTATTAAATTACTAATGATTATAAAATGATAAATCTTACCTTGATCACACTTTTTTCTGATGAATGTTCTTCAGAAAAAGGCTCTATTTCTCCATAAAAGTGTTCTTCAACCTTAACATTACAAAATTTGCCTTTTGATGTGTTGATCTCATCCAGTTCATCCTAGAATTATAAAAAGATACACACATTTTACACTAAGGTCGTGATTATCTGGCCTAGAGTGTCGGGATTTAGGGCAGGATAATGGAACAGCCGGACGATACGGAATCTGAGTGTAACCTAGGACAGGGGTGTTACAAAGATCTGTTTAAAGTTTGGTGTCAATGACAATTATATTTTGTTTTCGTCATTCATATATTCAGTCATTAACAATAAGGATAGCACTTATTCTGTGAATTAATTATATTAATACTTTTTTTTTAACTCTTCCAACTACGCAAGCCTATATGATTCCTTTTAACAATTTGCTTATAGTTGTTATATAAGTCAAGGTCTTAGTAACTGTATTCTAGATATTATTTTGAGATTTTATATTAATATTGAATCTCTCTAATACCAAAATATTCAAGGAATAAAGGATTTCAGCATCCCATCTTTAGTGTTAATTTATAACCGATTTAAGATCAAAGTAACAATGGCATTGGGTTTTGCAACTATAAGAGCTTTACTGGTACATCACAAACATTTTACTCTTATAAAAAGTCAATGGACTATCTAACCATGTAAGGTTTTTTGTAATTAAAATGCAGTTAAATTTAGTCAGATAACTAAAGTTTTACCTTAATCGTCGCGTTGACTTGAGAGAGAGATTCTGTCTCTAGGTTGGATGTATCATAGCTGCACGGTTCCATATTCATAGCATTGGTCGAATATTCTGGTGGGAAGGTTCTCAACTATAACATTAGAAAACATACAAATAAGTGATACCTTCAAATAGGAACATGATTTGACTTTTCTTGGAGAAATTTGGACTCTTTTATTGGGCCTACAATACCAAAATATTTAGTGATTTTTTTAGCACTGCGTCTTACTACTGGTTCGAGTTATACTCTTATGTACTAATTACAACAATGTGTTAGGGACTAGGAAGGTTGAATTTAAAGGAAGTGTACCCACATATGCATGTAGGGAGAGGGTAAACCACCCTAAGTACACCCAACCCTCGATCTCCTCGTCTTCGGCAGTCTAGTCTACTGCGATAGTAACGCCAAGTAGACCATGCGGCCACAAAAAGCGGGTGTCATTCACTCTTGATGGGAAAAGTTATGTAACACAGTTTTGAGGAGGGGTTGGGGGTGTAGGAGTCAGGCTAAGTGTCTACGTGGTGTGTTAAGCCTGGGGAAAGAAGATTAACTCTAAGAACAAAGTGTTATGTAGGTTAAGGACGACATCTCACAACTATGTAGCTAAATTAGGCTTAGTACTTCAAGTAATATAAACTGCAGAGATATCTCTCAAAATATTAAATAAGTATTTCTTTACTAGCTCTCAGGTAGATAAATGCTGCCAGTTGTTCTGATCGTAGTAATTTTGTGCGAAAATAAACTTGTAAGATCTGGGGTGAGGGTAACAACAAACAAGTAATCTACTGGCCACCCGGTCTAACACACCACTCTCACAGTATACTAGACTGCCAACAATTGGCAGATCGAGGTTCAAATCTCGGTCCACTGTACTGAGATTGGTATTTTCTAAATTGTGTTCCCTTCTCCCTACATGCATATGTGGGTACACTTCCTTTAAATTCAACCTTCCTAATCCCTAACACATTAGTGTAATTAATATATAACCTAGTTGCAACTATTCAAATTGTAAATAGTTTGAAGGATATATTTTAAAGTTATTTTCAATTAAAGACTCATATGTAGTAAAAATAAACATATTATTTTGAATATTGCACAAACTTTTGTCTTGTGATCAATTTACTTACCGGTAGTGCATCATTCTAAGTGAGATAGGCCTAAACTAAATACGGAAATTTACTTCACTCTGTGATTTTGTTGAGACGTGTTGGAGTTTATGTACCATCCGGGTCATTCTCAAATTGAGAGACAAATAGGAAATACAAAAATAAAAAAATAAAATTTCAGGAAAAGTATCATTTATTTCCTGATTACACAAAATATATTAAAGCAATAATACCAGCAGTGCTTGATTTTACAATTTTCTAGTGTTTTTATTAGTTTTACCAAAGTGGCTACCCATAATCCATCACTTCGCTAATGCTGAATCATATGCACATAAATATGTTAGCATATCTTTAAAATCCAAATAAAATATGTATTTTTATTAAGTATACCATATTTTTTAAACAATAATATAAAAAATGACAAATTTTCTTAATTTATTGGAATTAGGATTTTGTAATGAAGAATCATACAAAATTAATGTGTTAGTGATGTTAAATTTTCCAAAATCCAAAGAAAATTAAGTTTTACATTTCTCATTTTTTATTTATATTTTTAATAGCTCAAATGTTAATAATATTGATTTTTTACTAAGAATGTTAATGAGAAATAAGTGATTTTATTGTCGTTAATGAAGTGATGCGGGAATTAGCGAAGTGATGTTTGGGAAAACAGCATTTACATTGAAAATTTCACTTTACTAAAATAAGCTAAGTGACTATCATTAGTTTTGTCACCTAAGTGATGTTTGTATGACACCATTTTCATCACGAAGCAACGTTAGCAAAGTGAAAATACCATTTTCGTTACCAAGCAACATTATCGAAGTGATGTTTTTGGCCGACTTTGAGTTTCATAACCATAATATAAATATAAAGCGGCAAACAAACATTGAGATTGGTCCCTGCCTCCATTTACGTTCAACTGCATCTGGTATTGGCTTAGTTATTTCAAAAACTCCAAATGATATTAACGTTAGCGAAGTGATTTGCAATTAACATACTCTATACCGGTACTATTTAGCTGAATTTTTATACGTTGACAAATTAATATTAAATAAACTTTTTGACTAATGAAATAACAAGCACTAGTAAATACAGGACAGCAACACACTACAGGTAATGGGGAACAGCGGAGCATTCTGGAAGGTTTTAGCTCCAAATTCAAAATATCGTGTTTGTCCTGTGTTTTACTTGGGGACAAACAAACATTGATCAAAATGTCAAAATTCATTAATGATTTATTAAAATGTATTCTTCAAACAAAAATAGCAGTATTAAGGCAATATTTTAAGATGGTTATATATTTTTTACTCTTTTTCTTTAGTTTTGTATAGAACTTCAAACTTCGAAATTCAGAGGTGGGGACAATTAGCAAGGTGATGAAAGGGACTCTTAGTAATTATTTGGTCTAATTTGTTTTTAATGTTACCATATTTAAATTTTTATATCAAGTTTTATATACTTTCTTCTAATAAAAATAAATTGGTTTCATTTTTTAAAAATAACAAAATATTTATACAGGCAGGAGACATAAATAATTGTCCCTCAATTTGAGAATGACCCATACATGTTTAGATACTGTAATAAATAGGCTACATTCTTCTAATACTCCAAGAGAGATTGAGGTACAAATTTTAAGAGACCACATTTATATTGAGTTGCTCCAAATAACATCAATTGATGTAGACCAGATCCTATTAAAAGCCAAGAGTTGAGTTTGGTCTCATTTGAAAAAAGATTTTAATGTTCAACTAAGTGTAAATGTACAATCTTGACATGAATATTGAAAATGGACCCTTTATCTTTGTGTGCCAAGGAGCCAACTCTCAATATACCAACAGCTAGTGAAAGATGGCTCTGGATACGAGACAAACCAAAATGGCTCGGCGGGAGACTTGATTGAATTTTATGATGGATTAAATAGCCAAGCTATTATATTTGTTAGTTGCAGTTATAACCGCATCTAAATATCATCTTCTGTGAATTGAAAAATGATACCTTGACATGGGAATCAAATCCAGGACCTTTGGCTTAGTACACCAATACTTTATCATCCTGTCCCCAAGGTCATTCTCTGCTCATATCTTAAGGCAGAGTCTGTGATGCTTAGATATTTAATCCATCATTATATGCACATTCGTACAGTTGTAATTGCAAAAAGCCAACTACCGAGTCAATGGTGGCTGCGTGATCTTAAATGATCACACATTTAGTAGCTGACAATTTCTGCACATCCATCACAGATTCTGCATTAAAATATGAGTGAATAATGGGCCTGGGCACAGGACAATTCCTAGATAGCTCAGTTGTTAAAGCAGGCGTATTTAGCCAAAGGTCCTTGGTTCAGTTCCTGTGTCCAAGTGTTATTTTTTAATTTAAAGAATATTAAAGTTATTCAGCTATCAGGACTGGTCCTGTGGATAGCCATCATACAACAGTTTGTGATATAAATTAATTAATATTATTTTAATTTTTAATGTTTTTACAGTTAATATCAGGAGTACCTAGGCCTAATAGTTAAAACTTAGAGTTTCAAGGCCTACATCTAAATTAATTCCTAAAAAGGATTTTTTTTAATAACTCACATGTTTAATCAACATAATGTGTCATATTTTCGAGTGATATTACTAATTATGAAGTTTTATTGACATGAATAATTTATAAATATGTTAATTTAAATAGCTTATAGACTCCTAGGTTTTAAAAAAATATATTCAAAAATAATATGAAAGGATATTAAAAGAGCTTTCAAGTAGGATTTAAAGGCCTTGACACAAGACTTGGTATCTGTAGGTCAGTGGTTCGTAAGAAACTGATGCAATATCGGGTTGCTCTGTCCCTAAGGTCCTTATCCGTAAGTCCGTACGTTGTATAGTAAATGTGTGCGTGCGTGCGCGTTGGGATTCATCTTAAACACTAAAATATATTGTTTATAGTTAGATTTTATTTTGTGATTGGTTGTATTCTTGTTAAAGTTCAAAACCCATTTATAAATAAAGGAAGCACGAAAGTAATATTAAAAGTGCTTTCTTTGTTTACATTCAGAATACTTGTACCTACATTAGTTTTGCATTTTTAGGCTAATTTATTTTAAGATTGATAATTAAAATCATGCTATAAATTTATTTATTGTGATTGCACTACATTTTAAGTGCATCCTGGAAGTTTTATCAACGAAATTGTTTTTTTAGTTTCTTTTAATGACCAGCTGATTGATTGGCGCTCACCCCTCGCTGCAGACGATTTTCTTTCAAAGTTTTCGATTGGACGAATTTGTACTTTATTATCTGAAGTTAAAGTATTTTTCCTAAAAACTAACATTTTGTTTCTAAACATATAATAAGCTAATGTACTTAAAACCAAAACATTTCATCGAACTATATTTATGTCTGGTAAAGTAAATGGGTGTTGACATGAAATGGCCACAAATTTATTAATACCAGGAGAACAACTATTTTAGTTAATATAATCAAAACAAGCAAAGAGTATAAAAACTTATTTATCGCTTGAAGATAGCATAGGTATTGTTGAAGAACCTTACCTTGCAACGTTATTCATTACTTTAAAAGACACAAAAATGTTCGGTATTAAAATGCCTTCTCCACAGATTACAATCATTACATTACTCTCAATATTCTGTCCGCTCTCCGCTGTCGTGCCCAGTGATCTCTACATTTGACAAGATGGAAATCAACACACCCCTTACAATGAACCAAATCGTGGCGCTAAAGTTTGTCATCTGCTTGCTAGTGAGGGCACATATTTAACGCTTTATTTCACTGTTCTTGTGCAAAAACGTGTTTCTGGTGAGTAAAAGAATTATTGTTTGAAAATAATGACGTATTATACCCCACTTGGCTGAAGACACATTTACATTAGAAGACATACCATTCAGTTTTAAAAGAAATATCGTACGAATAAGAATAACATATTTAATACCTATATTAAAATATTATATAGCTATCGCCCATTTTGTTTACATTCTACCAAGACTACAATATATTTTAAATTGATTATTAGTTTATATATTGGTTTCAGAAACAATATTACATTTATAGTACGATAACTAAAATGAAAAATGGTACCCTAAACCTTAATTACATTTATTTGAATGACAAACTTTCTGTAGTAATTTTACATTCAAATTATCATTTAGGTTTTGGCTTGTATGAAGTATTACTGTCTACATTATTGTAAATAAAAAATATTTATATAATATATAGTAATAATGATGAAGTATAATCTATTTTATAGGAAAGAGGGGGAAATATTAAAAAGGGCATCTATCTATTTGTTAACTTTAAGTCCAGTGACGTCATTAAAAACTGTACATAAAATAGTTGATAAAACATCGGTGGGCTAGCTGAGATTTAAAATGAATATACAATACTTTGGGTTCAAAACCAACATTTACATTTAACAACAACAAAAAAACTATCTCGGGGTAGAACTTAAAATAATAATAATGCATAAAATCGAACACGAGACTCTTTCAGGACCTCTGGATCATGTCGGGAAAAAATATACCTTACCTGTACCTAGTCAACAATGGACTCACCTTGCGTACAACAATACCGGCCTCCAAGGTCAGCATCTCTGGGAACTGCTTGCAGGTGAGACATCGCTAAATATAGTGTTTTTTTTATAGCTATAGTAACAAGATGGATAACATTGAATGATGGTGATAATAGTATAAATAAAATACTTAACAACGGATTTGACTTTTAAAAAATAAATAAGTTTAGTTTTTTCTTTAATAAATAATCGTCAATCTAAAATTTTACCCTGCCTAACAGACGTCTGCTAAATTATAAATCTAAAATATAATTCATAATCATTCAACTAATAGTTCAGTAATTTGATGTACTAATATAAAATTCTTAAGTCCAATCTTTGTGAATAATTATTGAAATAATAATAATAAAAATATTATAATATGTTGAGACACCCTAATTAATAGATGTTCTTACTAATTAAAATATATGTATAAAAGAACATAAGACATTGCATTCGTGTCGAAGGAATGACTCTGGCCAAAAGATTTTTTCCAGAGTCAATTAAAAAAAAAAGTGTTAGCTTGAGAGAAAAATAAATCACGAAGTCTTGAAATTGTATTGGAAAGGGTTTAAAAGAATATAGCGTCTGCATAGTGAGGTCAAAGATAGTAGAGATTAAAACTTAAAAACAAAAATTTTTGATATCACCTAAAAAGATGTTCTGGGAGGACGTCGTTGAAACTGTGAGTTGGTCCAAAACTTACTAAAAGTCCAAGAATCTTCATTGCAGAGGTAGGTCTACCAATGGTCTAAAGTTGTCTATGGTTGTCATTTTGATGAACACTTGAAAGACTATTTAAAAAAAATAACTGTTAAAATTTCAATTTTTGTTGCACTGAAAATAATGTGTGTCATCTTATCTTTATTTCCAAGACGCAAGTCCCACTTCTTTCTTCCCATTTC
>CABFWB010000617.1:66998-88508 GCA_902151455.1 Timema bartmani | reverse complement strand
TTAATAATACTATATCACCTCAAGTCCTAGGTTTTAGTTCTAATTTCTTTTATTTTGTAATTAGCAAGTATTAGGCAGGTTGAAGCATTTTAGGGCTCTCTTGAGATAGACGGCCCCCTTATTGTTGATCCCCTCAGTAACAGGTGGGAGTGGCGAGATTCGATGTGTAATGTTTCTCAAAATAGAACATTTCATATCATAAACTCATGAGCACTCACTCTTGTTGTTTCCCTTGTTTTGGTATTTTCCTTGTATTATTTGTGGCCTCCTCATCTGAGGATGCTACAGTAGTAGTGATACATGTTTTACAAGGAAAGATAAAAAAAAGTTTTGAAAAGACATCCAATGTGTAGTAATTTTTTAAAAACAAATCCCAAAGATGTTGTTAAAAGATTTCTGTATGTAAATTATTCTAATAAATCTACATCAGGAATTTTCTGTTTTGAAAAAATCCTTGACAAAAAAAACCCAAATAATACTTCCTCCCCCAAATTAATACAAACCAGAGATTGTAAAAGTGAATAAAAGTTCATATCTGTGCTCCAACATCACTACGTGTATATTAAGTGTAGCTTATGTGTGTGTTTTTTATTTTAAATTCTATAAACATTAATAAATATCCTGCTGGGGAAGGACAGCATGCTATCAATTTAGACTCGCCCTGTCCAACGTGGTACCCACGGTTGCCACGGTGCCCGTGATATACTTTTCTGACGTCCTCCGTATACAAATTTAATTTTGACAAAATTAAGCTTAACTGAAATCTCAAGATTTGCTTAGCATCATAGTAATGGTTCATTTTCCCCCCGCTAGCGTTCCCACAAGAATGGTCTCACCACTCTTTTTTTTATTTCTTTTATTCATTTTTCTGCCACACCCTTTCTTTGGTCATCTGCTTTTTTTTTAGAAAAAGTAAATTATATGTCTTGTCTGCAGGAATAGATAAGAAGTTTTTTTTTTGTCCTTTGAAACAGCCTTGGACCCGGCTTCCAAGGAGTGGGTCTCCTATTATAAGGGTGTAATAAATGCTTCTTCCTTTTTACCGCAATGTATTGTCCACTTCCAATTCTAAGGAGCAACACAAGCAGGAATATTATCAGTACGATTCTAACTTATGTTGTGATAAGAAGTACAAACATCGTGTTAGCTATCATTGGCTTTTATTTGTTCTTTCCTTCAACATATTTACTATCAAATACAGTTTACGTCTTTTATCACTTATCAGTAGTATTATTTTTCACGTAGTTTTTAAACATGGCTAAACGAAAATGAATCTACAGTTTTTACAGTGAATGGGAGGAACAGTATTGTTTCATTAAATACAAAGGCAAATCCATGTGTTTATTATGGAATGATAACGTGTCTGTTCCTAAAAAAAGTAATGTAGAGTGATATTTTCCCACTAACTATAAAAACTTCAATAATGAGTTTCCTGTAAATTCTGAACTATGAAAGCACAAAGTTAAGGTTCTCAAATCCAAACTAACTTTGTAACAAAGTGTGTTTATAAAGCCTGTTCAGCAATCAAGTAACGTGACAATAGCTTCTTACAAAATTTGCCATGTGTTAGCTAAGAGAAATAAATCTTTCAGTGATGGGGTAGTCGTAAAAGAAGCAATGACAAGTGTCGCCGAATATCTGTTTGATGGTCACAAAGATAAATCTGGTGAAACAATTGAATGCTTTTTATGGAAGACCTAAGCTCAAACTGTTGATAGACGAGTAGAACAAATTTATAATAATTTGGAATCCCAAGTACATCATGATTTGCAATCGTGTGAATATTTTTCACTTCAGTTTGATGAAAGTACAGACATGTCGGATGTTGCACTATTGTGTATGTTTGTTAGAATGGTTTTTGCCAATTTCGCGGAAAGGTAAGAGTTTCTTAAGTTGCTTCCTCTTCATGGACGCACTAGGGGGAGAGAACATTTTTAGTGTATTCCTTACATTTGTGAAGGGTAGTAATATACCGATTTCTAAACTTGTTGTTATTACAACTGATGGGGCACCTTGGCTTTCATGCTTTTTGTTCTAAGGATGAATCATTCTCAAATTTTATTTCTTATCATTGTATTATCAGAAAGTTTTATGTGCGAAGATGCTGTATTGTAAACTATATTAGATCATCTTCCCCTCGTCATCACTTGTTCAAAAGTATTTTGAAAATGTCTGATGCCGAACATGGTGATGTAATTATCTATGCAGAAATAAGGTGGCTACTAGAGGAAAACAGTTGAACAGTTCTGCAGTCTTCTGGATGAAATCAGGGAATTTATTAAATCATATCCAGGGAAATATTACGAGGAACTTGATGAAATATCATGGCTACTAGGTTTAGCTTTCTTGCTAGACATCACCTCCAAATTTAACGAGTTAAATCTCGAATTGCAAGGGAAAGATCGTGACATCTCTGGCATGATAAGTGCAGTAAACGCTTTTCAAAAGAAAGTAAAACTATGGATTGAGCATTTAAACAGGACTTCCCTTTCTCACTTTCCAATTTTGAAATCTTTTGTAGGAACTGTCAGTGGTGGTGTATGTGATCTTCTTCCTTTTTTACAGCATCTTGAAACCCTTGTGATTGAATTTGGTAGGATATTTAGTCGGTTATCAACCCTTGAAGTATTGATTATGTTTATCAATAATCCATTCACTCCTATTAATGTTAGTGAATTTGGAAGTAGGGTGTGTGAAATCTTTGGAAATTATAATCCTAAAGAAGTAGAATTAGAAATTTGAACTCTTCAAAAGACATCATTTTGAAATCTGCCTATGCCACGTGGAGAAATTTATGGGATTTGTTTGCTAGAAATAAACATCCCATTGTTCACAGCATTGCTCTGAAACTATATTCGTGCTTTGGTTCAACATATCTATGCAAAGTCTTGTTTTCGTCTGAGAACACAATAAAAAATACAAATCAATCCCGTATGACTGACTCACATCTTGAAGACGCATTAAGAGCAGCCTGTTCCAGCTACACACCAGATTTTCCTTGGCTTACAGCAAACATGCAGTGTCAACTTTCATACTAACTATAAGTAAGTAGGTACAATACATTTCTTAAGAAATTAAAAATTCGTTAATTTGAGTTTCTCATAATAATGATGATGATGATGATATTGTTGTTGTGGTAATATTCACACTGCGCCCGGTCTCCACAGGTATGAGTCAGATGCGCCCAAAAACATAAAAAAGGTTGGACAACACTGATTTAGACTAACAAAGCTAGTTGACGTCGTTCTAATGTAAACAGAATATAAAGGTAGTGCCACTTGAAGGAGTTTTATTATATCATTGCCCACGTCACACAGAATTTATTTTTTAATAATATGAAGTCAGCCAAGCATTTATATTTTTTTAAATAAGTCAAGTTATGACGTAATTTGGACATTGATGAGGATTTTTAAGACTTATTTATCATTTAAAGTTCCAAAATGTGACCTGATTTTTAACAAATTAGTTTGTCTTCCATATCGCTTTGTGTGCGTAACGCGTTTTTAATTATTAAATGACGTCACAATACCAGCCAATTAGATGTCTTTCTCTATCTAGCGCTGTCTTCTATTCTATTTACAGTGGAGTGAGCGAGAAAAACTATTTTTGGTGAATGGCTACAATGGAGAGCGCGATTACTTTTTCAAATTATGACATGTTACGTGGCAGATAGGTTATGATAGTGCTCGCTATGATGATGTTTTGAACATTTCATTTTTAAAAATGTCTGAAGATTTTAAGTTTATTGAAAAATACGGCGCAGCAGGAAAAGAAATAGTATATGTCAAACCACCAGGTAAATACTTAAAGTCATGCAAAGCCTAGTTTTGCTCATGTTCCATGTCTAGGTTTATCCAATGTCTCGCTGAAGAAATGTCACAAAGTGACTTGTTAGACCAATAACTCTACCAATTATTAACAACGTTTATAGACTTAATGTGCTTAAATAAGTTTATACTCTGATAGTTCTTTTGGCGACTAGTATAGGGATGTAACCTTCAAGTGAGAAATATACCTTCTTCTCAAGTTAACAATCCAAAATGTTGGTTTTATGAGATTTTTATCCATTTGGCTGGTTATTGTTTCATGCACCATCTGGTATAAATCCCATTTAGGCCTACTAGTGGAGTTCTGGAAGTTTGGTGGTTCCTCATTGCCTTACACACTAGATTTCTATGATCAAGTAATAAACACACTATCAATTTTGCCAGAAATGTATTTTGACATACCTTTCAGGAATCTCTTACATGCAACAAATGACATGGGGCCGACAGCTTTACTCCCCCGCCAAAGGAAGTTGGCTATAAATTGTTATTGCCTAAGAAAAATCCATCGATCCTGGCTGGGTTTGAACCGAATACCATCGGGTTATGTGGTGCATATTCTGGGGTACCAACACACTATTCTCTAGCGATAGTACATGGTTCTGAAATGGATTGTCTTTTGTCTGACAGTACACTGTTTAACCTTCTAGAACTATATGTATCAACAAAATTAAACAGGAGCTTAATGAACAAGTGGCAATACAAGATTTATAATAATCAAATTACCCATATTTATGAAACATTAATAATTAGTAAATTAATTTGTTGCTTTGTAGCAGAGGCCCAGGATATTACTTTTTGGAAATATCCTAATATCGGAATGTACAGGTGCAGAAATTACAGTACAAGTAGTATCCATATTGTAGAGTTGGCAATGCTGCAAGCACTTTACCCCATTACCACCAAGGTTGACTAGATCTATAATATGCTCAGTAAAATTTGCTCAAATTAGGTATATTTGAATAGTCAGGAGTTTGTTAGAGCTATAAATATACATTAGCTCCATTGATAAATCGATTTGATAGTTGTTAAATTTTTAATGATTTGCTATTTTGTACGGTATTATAAAAAAAAAATCATAAATATACTAGTTTTTGTGTACCATTCCCTACTGATTTTGTATCTGATAGAAACTATAACATAAATTGTAATTTAAAGATGTACAATAATAGAAATAGAGGAATATGAATTATCCAAAAATGTTAATAGATTGAAGAACCAATGTTGTATATAGACTAGCAGGTTTCAGCATTTGGTTAACATCATTGTTTAAAGCAGTAAGAATTAGCTATCGTTTCACTGTGTTGATATGTTTTTGTAATAAATACATGTTTTGCAGAACAAAATAGCCTCGTCAAAATAGATACATCCGTAGTAGCAGTGCAGCGGTCATTCATCAAATCCATCTACTTTTTATTCCGAGAGGTGTTTCTGCCCCAAGGTTATCCCGATAGCGTCAGTGATGACTATTTCCATTACCAAGTGTGGGACACTGTTCAGGTGAGTGTGATCTTTGTTCTAGAATGGTTTATGTCATTCAAATGAGGGATTTAAAGAAATCTATGTTTTTAAAAATATTATGAACATACTAATTACCTGTTCTTCACTTGAGATTTTTTTTTTTTGTAGAAGTTATCTATCTTGAGGAACCTTTCAACTTTGGTCCAATGAAAATCCGACAAACAGAAACTGAGAGAAAGGTCAAAAATAGTATTTTGTAGCCACTATCTTGAATCAAAATTTCAGGTGTAAATTTTTATTTGACTATATGTTAACAGGATGTCCGAGCTATTTCCATGTGAAATTATAGTTGTCATTAAAGTGGTTTTTGCGTGAAAGAGTAACAGAGAGATACCAAATAAGTTGTATATATTTGAAGGTCAAAATAAAAACAAGCAAAACAATAAAGTAATAAAACAATAATAAATATTTTTAAACTAAAAGTCTGCATTTAAAATACTTATTTAATGATTTTTGTTTTGATTCCAGCTGGAACCAAATAAAAGTAAATGAAAATTTACTTGGGCCCTACCTATTCGAGATGTTTTGATCAAATATTCTCATTCTGGCGGAATCTAGTTTGAGTGAAACTACTATTTTCCTCTAAGAGGCATACTAAAGTCCAACTTTCATAGGAAGAACCTTATCTGACACCTAGAAAAATTGTTAGACCCAACTACTTTCACATATTAATCACCAAGTCCTGTTATCTGCAGCTCTCAAGTTTGATAGAGATTATCAATACCTATAAAATAACAAGAATAAAATAGTAAATTGTTATTAATGCTGACTGCAACAAATATGTGTTTGTATTTAATAAAAGGCCCTTCCTATGAAAATTAGACCGTTTTCATCACTGTTTGTCATGTAGTACCGGTAAATAATTAACTTATAATTGTGTTCTTAAAATAGTTTACAAAATAAACTAGTAAAACTAACACTTTGTTTCCCCTGTTCTCTAGGCATTCTGCAGCACAATCACAGGGACACTCGCTACCCAGGCCATCATGAAAGGGGTGGGGGTGGGGGACACTGCAGCCACCCCTTTAGCCGCCTCTATCACGTGGATAATGAAAGATGGGACAGGCATGGTTGGCAGAATTGTCTTCGCTTGGTGGAAAGGGCAAGTTCTGCAGTTAAAAGTATAATCGAGATGGATGGAACTACCTTGGATTACTGACAAATTGAACTAGACGGGATAACACAGGGAAATATTATCAGAGAAAGGAAGTTGTGAGCTAAAGAACACTTAGAAAAAAGTTGATAAACAATAAACAAAACAGACTTGTAAACATAATTTACTAAAAACTAGTGACGATACACGATACGATGACAGTACAATAGAAGCAGACTTGGTAAATAAAGCAAACACATTTGACACGGTGGGAGGGTGAGGGGCAATACAATAACGTGACTGAAGTTGTGACAGGGTATCCAGCTACTTGAAAAACAGGGAATTTGATAACATTTCTGGAATCTTCACATATTCACAAAAAATATACACAACTTTCATTTACAACAGTCAAAATAACATTTTTATTCCAGATACGCACCTCGAACTTCCTTTAGTAACAATGTCCCTGTTGAGCTTACTAATCTCAGTTCTCAAGGTCAACATGTGATTTTAGTGTCGTCTTTTCACCCCTCTACTGTGTATTGAGTGAGTCATGGTTATGTGTATGGGCGAGACTTTTGTTTTAATGTTAGGAAGAATAAACCATGAAAGAATGTGTCTTGCAACAATTTTAAACTGTACTAATGTAACGAGATCTTTTAATGTCTCAATAGGATACAACTATAAGATAAATTATATCGTACTACCCATTAGCCCATTGCTTTTGGGTGAAATCCTTTAAACTTCTTCATAGAGTGACACAATTATAGAATTTGTCTGTGTCTAAAATCAGGCTCTCTCTTCAACTGGAAAACCTAGTATTCTCAGGAAATTTCACTTTGCATGTAAAACAAGGGAATTATCAGGACATTTTTTAAATTTGGAAATCTAAGGGAAACAAGAAATTAAAAGGTTAGTGTGGCCAAACAAAATCAATTATTGCTTAAATACAAACGTCCTGTGGTAACTTCCAGTTCTATATTTAGACACCAAAAGGAACCTGTTGACCAGCTCGGATTTAACGAAACCTCAAACTTTCAATAGTCGAATTATCAAGACCACTGTAATTACAAAATATTGCATACAAGACTGTAAACACGTGTGACGTGGCTTATATTAGCCATGAGAAACTAGCCTTCAGGTGCTTTACATGGGTATCTAATCTAATATGTACTATTATTGATTCATCTATGATGAGAACTGATGTAGACAAAGCCACATGCAAGTCTCTGCTCTCATTTTATAGTGAACAGACATTCATTAGTATCCTTTCACTAAATAGTCCCTCCTCTGTGTTGTATTAAACTTGTCTTCAAATAATGTTAGAAAATTATCCCTTCATTTGATTTAGAAATTATACATTAAGCTTTACAAACACTATTCAACACTATTTACAAGTACGATCAGTTGACAGTTCATCTCGGCAGCGTTAAGTGACGGTTGTGAGTGGTGGGTGCTTCCCATCTATTTATGGCGTTTGCTTAGTCTGGTCCGAGTGTTGTTAAATATAAGACAGGAAATTTAAAAGTATTAAAAATACCAAAATTCTTAGTGACCTACTTTTCCATGGAACTGACTACACATGGCTACGCCTGATTAAAATATTGGATTGGCGTTCCACCAATCGTGTAGCTCCTTCGTGCAGTGATATGGGAATTTTTGTTTACTGCAGGTTTCAGGTTAGGATGAATCATTAATATAAACTATATTTGGCTCAATAAATACACAACAGTGCAAGTACCATGGAGCCTCACTTGTTAAAATTGTTACAGTTGAGGGTGGAGGAGAATGCGATTCAAGGCCATTAGTTTTGCAGTTTTTTTGTGATAAAAAATTTCACCTCATAACAACATTGGTCCAGGTGGTGTACGGTCAAGTTGGAATAAGAACTCTTTAAAAACCGCCAATAAAGCAAGGCTGATTTTATAATACAGTATTTGCTTCGATGGCTGCACGGTCAAAGGCATAATTCTCTTAGTAAACTAGACTGCTAATGACAGGGAGATTGAGGTTTGAATCCCGGTCAGGTGTACCGAGGAGGGTTTTTTTCACTCTCCCTCCACACAAATGCGAGTATAGTTACTCTAAATTCAACCTTCCTCATCCCTAACTCATTAGTGTGATTAGTAAATAATGCATATAATCTTAACAGGTAGTAAGATGCAGTGCTAAGATTAATAAGAAAACTATAATATTTTGTTGTTAAAACTAAAGTTACAGTATATTGGTTTTAGTATTTAGGCCTGCATAGATAGAAGTGTTGATGCTGTTTATATTTTAAAAAGACCATTTATAATCGATACAATGTGTTGCCAACTTAAACCTTTTACTATTAATATAGCGAAACCACATAGATCCAAGCACTAAAAAATAAAACTTTGTTTTGAGCCCTGACATATGGTTGCAGCACTTGCTTGGATGCGGAATGCAAGAAGTGGCGGCTCGCGGCAGACTTCCTGAACGACCTGGCCATTTGCCTGGAGTTGAGTGTGCCTCTAGTCATGGACTACTCCACACCCCTCCTCTGCTTGTCCACCTCCATGAAGGCCATTGTTGGAGTTGCTGGCGGTGCTACCAGGGCTGCCATCACACAGCACCAGGTCACAGCGTATTTCCCAACATTTACCACATGTTAAGACTTGTTTAGTTTTAAAGTTTGTGACAGTAAGAATTCATATATTTCTAAAAATATTTAATATTTGTCTAGCTGATGCAAACATTTTTAGCACCACGTCTTAATACCCATTCAGGTTATACGCTATTGTTGGGGATGAATAAGGTCGAATTTAGAGGAATTGTACCCACATTTGCATGGAGAGATTGGAAAACCATTTAGAAAAAAATCACCCTCAGTACAGCCGACTGGGATTGAACCATGATCTCCCTGTCCTCTGCAGTCTAGTATTTTGAGAGTAGTGCCTTAGACCATGTGGCCACTGAAGCAGGCAGCAATTAAACTTGCCCTATGGTAAAAATTAACCCCTCCATCCACCACATTTCCAGCTTAGTAGCAGGGGATTATTTGAAAGGTGGATTTTCCAACTACACACGTAAGGAAAGTATTTCATTTGAAGCCTATATTATATTTTATGTCCGACAAGTGTGTGGAGGAAAAATCAAATGTTTGTGCATTAGAACATTTACAAAATATGAGTAATATTAATAATTAGACATGTATTCAACATAATGCCTAAAAAATTACCAAACAATGACTTAAAGCAAGAAAAAATGACCCAATAACCTAAAATGATTCATCATCTATCATCACCTGTTTCAAACTTACTGCTGGGTCAGTTTAGTAAAATGCCTCCTTCTTTACGTTCACCATTCTTCTCCTATAACTTGCACACTTTCTATTATTTGCTCTTCCCATCTCTTTATTGTGCTCTTTTACCCACATACTTCATCTCTATCATTCTCTCTTTTCCCACCCTCATTAGATTACATTACTTGACCAAACTATCTCATCCTTGCTTGCTCTACTATGTATTCTCTGTATCATCGTTCTTGCCCGGACTTCATTCCTAATGACAGCTTACATGGCCTCCACTTTCCTTGTCTCTCTTACATGCATTTTCCATGTTTCTGTTACATGTGTGACAATGGATACAAAGTACGCCCTGTACAGGTCTCTCACACACCTATAGATCAACTCTCCTTATTAGATCATCTCTACTTCCACACTCTCAATCATGCTTCCCAGATGATTTATATTCTTTACCTTTTCAGCTTTATTAGGCATTATCCTCTTCTTTGCCATTATCATCACGTTACACTTAATTCCACACTCTTTCACTTGCTCATTCCATTCCTGTACTGCCTCTTCCCTCTCCCCCCATTCCATCAAGTCATCAGCAAACATCATGGCTCTCATCCTTTCCTTGCCACTTTATTCATCACCATATTTCCATTACCATTAGAAAGGTTAGTGGTGATAGAACACTCTCTTGCTTCTCTCCATTTTTTATTTGGAACTACTCCATCCACCCCTTCTCGATCTTAATATAACTCATGTTATCCTCATACACACTCTTTTCTCTCATTACAACTTCTTTTTCCACTCCAGCCTTTCAATGACAAAATGACCTACCACAGGATAAATGTTTCTACAACCAGACGATCATCACGAGTGTTTATATACGATAAAAAGATGACATGTCATCAAAATCCAGGCTCTAATTATGATACATTATGTTTGCAGGCCATACGGAACAACATGGGTGATGTATCGGCCAAGGACGGAAGTCAAGAAACTTTGGTCAACCTTTGTGCATCCTTCACCGGAATCGCTATTCTATCAACTTTAGATGATAATGTGTATGTATCACTAAACACTCTTAAAAGAGGGGCTGGACTTGTGCTCCGAATAATTTATAAGCCTGTGTGGATCCAATATTTTCAATTTCAAATCGAATCTGAATCTAGGTTCACTAACTCAAATATCATGCTTTGGAATTTTTTTCATTCTAATCTGACAATTATTCTATAATGAAAGTTTTTCAAATCGAATTAGAATATTTTATATATTTTTTTTTTCTTCAAATAAAATACTAAGCTAGGTTTTTTTTTAGTAAAGTACAATTAAAATATGAGTACTATAAAACAACATATTTAAAACCTGTTTTGGTGGCCACATGGTCTATGGTGTTACTCTCATGTTAGACTATACTGCATATGACAAGGGAGATTAAGGTTCGAATCCCGGTCGTGTCTACTGGGGATGGTTTTTACCAAAAAAATTCCACTCTACCTCCATGCAGATGTGGTTATACTTCTTCTAAATTGAAACTTCCTAATTCATAGCATAATTAGTACATATGCATATAACTTGAATAGGTAGTAAAATGGCATGTTAAAAAAAGTGTGTTTAAACCCTGAAAATTATGTCTACATTGTATAAAAATAAAGACCTACCAAGTCCCACCATAAATTGTACATCCAATTCCAGATACCCTTGGCAGCTGTTTCTATTTTTCACATGTCTGCATTTATTCGCCAACTATTGTGCTGTTCGAGCTCTTCACTTGGTGTCTTTCAACGCAGCGAGACTAATGCTGGTGCTTCAGGCATACATGGTTTCTGAAATCGCTCCCACTCCCCAGTGTGTCAACTTGAAAGAACCCATCATTTTGAATACAGGATTCAGGGGTAAATAGATACAATTTTAGATTTTAAACCACCACGCTCTAAGTTTGGTCAGGATTAAAAAGTATGACGTGTCATCAAACCAAAGTGATTTTCATTAAAACTTAAACTCAATGGTATTGTCAGTTTTTCATTTTCGTTCATTTGTACGTCGACTTATGTCTTTATTTTAGAGTGACCAAAATAACCTTTATCACTTATAATCTGTAATGTTTTGAAAAATTTAAATAGCTTAATATGAATCAGCCCTGTGGGATAGTGGTCAATGCACATGGCTGGCTATGAACCTAGGGGTTCCGGGTTTGATTCTTTGCTGGTACTATGGGTATTTTTCCAGGGCAACGTTCATTGCTACTAAAGCAGCTAAAAGTCTCCACACATAGCCGACCAAAATAGATACTATATACCTCTCCCGATAAAGATGCCATACACTTAAAAAAAAAAAACTTATTATGAAAATAAACATTTCATTTAGTTGAGGAAGTGTGATTTTAAGGAATAAATTCAAGATGTATAGATAAAAATATATCAAAAATAGAGATTGTGGGACCTTTGATAAGTTTATAAACATTCAAAGCTCAAAATGGGCACAAACACCGGGTCTACTGTATATGATATATAGTGAACTTGATAAAATCAAAGTTTGCGTTAATTTATAGATAGTTATCCTATATAATTAATTTGTAAGAATGTTTTGTTTGCCATTTTAGAAAAAGACTTGTGTGGTTATGACATTGTTTTGGGGTCATCGATCGCAAAGCTTGTCAAGTCGAACTGGATCCAGGCTAACAACTTAAAGTTCTTGACCAAGTTTTATCGGGCGAGAAAATATCTACACATCCTCAATAAACAACAGAAGAAGATCTATGTTGTCTTCCGTAGAAACGTAACGTCGTCAGACATCCTTCAAGGCTATTTCCATGCCATCTTGTATGGGACAGCAGCAAGCATTATGGATCAAGAGGCTGCGGTGCGTATTTATTCACTCTTAATGATAATATGATTTATTAAGTCCTCTGATTTGACTCCATAGTTGTTGGAAAAATGTCTCTCTGACTAGCTAGAGATCCAAGTACAATTCCTGCCCCATTCCCCTTTTAGCATTGAATAAATAGTTGGGTGTTGTGTTTGCCCTAGAGTTAAGTTAGTAAGTAAGTTGTGTTTTGATATAATCACGTGCATGTTACCTTCTTCTGTGGCTGCATGGTTTAAGGCACTACTCTCGCAAGAAACTAGACTGCCGATAACAGGGAGATTGTGGCTCGATCCTGGTCAGGTGTACTGAGGATGTTTTTTCCTAAATGCAATTTGTCCTTCCCAGACCTAAGCTACAAAAGTCGAACAAGGGATGCTACACAGAGCAACAAAAACGACTTGTCACATGACTTCTCTTCAGTATTTTCTACATCTCAGTCTGGCAAACATCGTTTCTATTACTTATAGGCCTACCAGGTAAAATAAATTGCCAATCCAAGCTGTGTGATACATGTGTATCTGC
The DNA here is from genome assembly GCA_902151455.1 of Timema bartmani. Classification (NCBI taxonomy): domain Eukaryota; kingdom Metazoa; phylum Arthropoda; class Insecta; order Phasmatodea; family Timematidae; genus Timema; species Timema bartmani. The sequence continues at coordinate 75,427 of CABFWB010000617.1, read as the reverse complement.
AACAACATTGATTGTAGTCTGTCAACGTGGCAACGGTATCACCCCGAGAGGCTGGACTCATCCTATAATCTGTAATAGACTAACTGCAGGGAAGAATGTGTTATTACACAGTGAGCTACGAGAATATTCAAACAAGTTTTTTGAATATTACCGGATGTCTGTAAAGTGGAGGTACAACCCTTGTGGAGGAACATCCCTCCATTTTTGTCGCACGTGTGGCAGGTAGAGAGGTGGGATATGTCGCCTGGAAAATGGACCCGGCGCATTTCAACATGACATGACCTTGAAGCCGAATATGACATGTCTCTTTCGTGCGATATTTGCCGCTTGTATAGCATCCCACCATTGAAACTCATGGTTTCCATTTTTCCCGTGACAAAAACAGCTTCAACGCAGCGGGAAAAATCGTTTGTGTGGCCTTAGCCTTATAGTTAATATCAGCAAGGGAAATATTTCCTTACATTGTTTTTAAATAAGAATGGTGTTGCGGTAGTCGAGAACTATGAAGACTTAAGTCTCAAGTGATGACCCTAGATACATACAAGGAGCTCCAGGAGATGTGTGATCAAATACTGAGGACTTAGATCATTCCAGTTTGCTAAATGATTAGACTAATCCTATACTAATTCCTACCTAAGTGACAAATTTCCTATTTCTCCCTTTGGTGGTTGGTTGTTTCCTGTTGTCTTGAAGTTATGTTGTATGTTCTACACTCCCTCCTGATGAGTTCAGATTGGACGATTGGGTGGTAGTGATCAATTTTATTCATGAGGCAGCAATGGTAGCAATGTAAAGTGTGAACTGTGTTCATCTTTCAATTGTTAAAGCCATATTGTGTTTGTTCCCTTTTATATGTTTCTATTCTTATAATAATAGAAATTGAAAAAAATAAACTAATAAAAGTAAATTTAATGAAGAAAGCCCACCTGGGGAAAGAAAAATGTGGGAAGAATCCAACGTACTAAGGTGACATCTTCCTCCTTTCTTCTGTCTTCTATAGTAGAAATAGTCAAGCACACATTTTAACACAAATAGAATAATATTTCGGCACTGTTGCCTTTATCAAACACAAAGGAGAGAGTACAAATAACACAAACAATGGATTACTCCATTTTGAATTAATATATATGCTCCTCACAAACTCAGGAAATATTATATATCATTTAGCATAATACCCGCTTTGGTGGCGGCATGGTATAAGGCGCTATTCTCGCAGTAGACTAGACTGCCGATGATGGGGAGATTGAAGTTTGAATCTTGGTCTAGTGAAGTGAGAGTGGTTTTTCCAAAATGGTTTTCCACTCTCCTTCCAAGCTTATGCCGGTACACTTCCTCTAAATGTAGCCTTCCTAATTCCTAAAACCATTAGCTTAATTAGTACATAAGTGAATAACCCAAATGGGTAGTGAGACGTGGTGCAAAAAAAATAAAAAAAAAAAAATTAGTCTAATATTTGATTTTGGATTGATTTGAAAAATATTATAAAATATTTTATTTGGATTCAATTGGAAACCTTTTCATGATAACATTTTTAATTCAAATTAGATTACAAAATTTTGGAATATATTTGGGTTTTTAATTAAATACAGGATGGCTACTCAAACTTAAAAATAAAATTCCAGTATAGTTCCCCTGTGTTCCTATGAAAAACATTTCTTTCAATTGTGAGACTTTGAGAAAATTATTCCTAGTGAATTTTTGTTTGTAAAAGTTTTGAACATTCCACCAAATTTTAGTATGTGAGCAATTTTGTTAAGTTAATAAAATATTTGGATACCCCTAGAATCCTATTTTAAGTGTCTTTTGTCTCAATAATTTTATTAAATAAGATGCCCCTAGAAGTTGAGGTAGTCCTTGCCCTTAAATCCCTGACTGATGACAAAATTCAAGCACTTTTCCCGGTTTTCCCCCCCCCTATGCACAAAATTCAAGCATAATTACCAGTTTTCTTGATTAGTGTCAATTTGTAATTGCAAATATAGTATTCACACAAGCTTAAGGTATGTTGATCTTTTTTTTTTCTTATTAAAGCTGATCCTGAAAAGGGAAAGATTGTCAGGGCGTGAATTTCCAGTCCACCGACTAAGAGGTGCTTTGGTGAAATTCAGCGCCAAGACCTCTCCCCTAAATGCACAGATTCCTTTAGAAGCTTTGAAGGCTTCAGATGATATTATCGACAGAGAGTTTGAAGAATTTGTTAAACAAGTTGAACTGCAAGGTGAAAATATTGTACTGTAGTTTATTTACTGACTAGTGCTAAAATAGATTCAAACCCGCTTCAATGGCCTCATTGTCTAAGGTGTCACTCTCGCAATAGACTAGACTAATGATGACGGAGGGTGTTGAGATTCGATTATGGTTCAAATGTATCAAAAGTGATTTTTCCTAAATGGTTTTTGACTCTCCCTCCAAGCAAATGTGGATAAACATCCTCTAAATTCAACCCTATTAATCCCTAACTCATCAAAGGTATTAATACGTATACATATAACACAAATGGGTAGTAAGACATGGCGCTAAAAAAAAAATAAGAGTCATTTTTAAAAAAAATCATTAACTTAATATAGAGCATCCGTATAGGGTTTGTGAAGCTTTGAAAACATTATTTTTAATGTTCACCACACAAAGCACACACACAATTGTGTGTATGAAGCCAAAATAACCATATGTATGTAGCCAGAAAAGAGCAATAGCAAATAACCATAGGTTTTTTGGGATTAATGTCTTTTTGATGATAATGCTTTACTTTTTATTTGTATTGTCGTTTACTATTATATAAAACTATAATAAAGTAATGGAAAGTGTGGCTTACCACAAGTTGTATTGTATCATATCAGGTAACATTTTTAATTTGGCCAAAGAGATCTAGTTTCCCCCCATCTGATAATGACACAATTGTGGTTTAGGTTGGCAGACTAGTCATCATTACCTGCAAGTGGACGAGTGGCACGGAGAGTGGGAATGGGTGGAACCGCACCAAAAACCTGAGGTCAAAGTTCTCAAGAAGACCAATTCTATGTCCTCTGTCGACAAAAAAATGGCGCCAATCAATAAAAAGCAGCCCACACTAATATGAGTGATAAACATGCACAATTATTTTTATATATATATATTTACCAATCCAACGTGTATTGAATGATATGATTTTTATGAATATTTAATTTTTAATTTAAGAATAAATTTTTTTGATTTTACAAAGAACAGGTTATTAATCATTTAAGTTCAACTATAAAAGATAGGTTCTTATGCAGTGGACCCTCGATTATCAGTCTCTTACAGGACTAGGACATAGTTGGAACACAAAGAAAATTGAAAGGAGGATAGAAGAGCAAGATCTACATAATTACCAGAAAACTGGAGGCCTCCAAGTTAACACAACGAAACACATAATTATGAAGTTTACTGAGTATATTAGTTCCCTTCTTAAAGAAGGTCAAGGTGGAGAGAAGAACTGATGTACCCCAAAAATGTCATATTCATGTGTTTTGTTGTGTTTTTAATTACGAACTTTGAGGACTACAGTTTTCTGGTTTCCTTTGATTAATATATTATAACTACTATTAGTAAAATCTATTACCTGCTTCGGTGGCCACCTGGTCTAACGCCCTAATCTCGTGTTGGACTAGACTACCGAAGACCGGGTGCACCTAGTTTTTTCCCCTAAATGCTTTTCTATTCTCCCTCCATGAAAATGCGGGTGAATTTCTTCTAAATTAAATCTTTCTAATCCCTAACTCATTAGTGTAATTAGTATATAGGCGTATAACCTTAACAGATTGTAGACCTGACGAATGAATAAACTAAAGATTTAGTAACTTTTCTATCTGTCAGAAGAAAACTACTGTAGTTCTGAATATTGAACAATTTTCCCCATTAAGGTGCGATGTAGGGAACGCGAGGAAAGGGCAGTGTTTTGTAGTTTTTATGGCAAAACAAATAAAATATTGCTCCAGTACAAATATAGTTTAATTTTCTCCACGTGGTGATATAAAGAGATCCTGAATATCGATCATGAGCAAAGCGGCATTAGATGAGAAAACTTTTTAAATGAAGAGAAAAAGTTGTCATTAAATCCAAAAACATCCTTGACAGATATTTAAGAAATTTTGGGGTCACCATGTGAAAATAATTAAATTCTATATTTGTACTGGAGTAATATTTTACTTATTTTGGGCAAAAAAAGTGTTGCCATAAAAAGTGCAGGAACACGGCTTTTTCTCACATCCCCTTCTGTTCCACCTTACTAGGATTTATTTTTTCTTCATATAAATACTGGCGCAGTTACTTGTATTGGACCTTAATTATTCTATGTCCTTAAAATTAATTTATATAAGTTGCAGATAGACCTACAAAGGCAGTAAAAATCAGCAATAAAAATAAATCGAAAAGAGAAAAAAAAAATTACATTAAAAAAACTCTTACTACATTAAATAAGTGACTACTTTCTTCCTTGACCAGCATGAGGTGTTAAAATACCATCCAATTTTAATAGCCTTTTAGAAAACCCAAACTTTTTTTTTTGCTCAACATTGATAACAATTTACTCGAGTCCATTACAGGAGTGGTGGTAACTGACAGCTATCAGACAAAATGTAAAAACAGTTTAAAGAAAGAACATAATTAAAAAGTGAAAGTTTTGACGGCAAAAGGTGACAACGCAACATAAGATCTTAAAGATCACATGGTTTGGTGAATGAATAAATGAGAGCATATCTAGTAACTTTTGCTAGCTGCCTTACACACCTATGGCAGATAACATTACTTGAGATTTAGACGAGTGAAAATAGAACTAGTAACTTTTCTATCTGTCAGATTACTGCTCCTCCCTCCCAGACAAGACTTTCATTTTTTTTAACAAAGAGGCTAAATAATTTTAAAATCAAAACTAGGAGACATGTCAGTAAAATAAAGATACAAAGATCACAAGCATTTACAAACATTGTTTAGTAAACCTTTACTAAAAATTACTTACATGCATATCTTTTCACATATTCACCGCCATTGTCCAAACACGTATTAAGTATGTAAACCAACTTTTGTATCTCCTAGTCATAAAAGTTTGCCGCCTGTCCTTTTATTAACATTGACTTCTTCTTTCACTTGATAGTCATCAATTTTTTTTCTTCCGGCCAGATGTTTATTCAGGTGAAGAAACAAGTGATAAATGCTAGGCGCAAGGTCTGGACTTTGAATGATCCAAAACATCCCACTTGAAACTATCAAGCAGCTCAGTGGTGGCGCGTGTGGTTGTTTTGGAGCAGGCGGACGTCATCTATAAACATTCCCCTCCTTTTGTTTATAATGGTACGAAATATTAGCTCAGTCAGTAGCATGTTTGTCTACTAAGCTATGAATCCCGGGTTCGATTCCTGGCATGGCCGAAAATTTCATCATTGGTGAAATGTGGGTTCTCTCTTTCACAATGATGAATTAACGGCAGGGGACTGGATGTTGTGTCTGTTCTATATCTAAGTTAGTTTATAAGTCATGTGTTAATATAATCAGTTTGTTCAGAAAGTGCATGTTAAATACCTCAAATCAGAATGGCTCGTGGAAGCCGTCTCAAGGTCTAACAATATTAATTGTTGTGCCAGGAGGTATGGAGTCAACCAAGAGAATGCCTCTTTTGTCCCAGGAAACTGAAGCCATGACTATATTTTTTACTGAAATCAACATTCCAAAACATTTTTTAGGGGGAGAGAGATGTTATGCATTTGGCAGCATTGCATTGACTGCTGCTTCGATTCAGAAGTGGGGTGATAAAGCCAAGATTCATCTTCAGTCACAATAGATTTCAAAGACTCATCTACTTCCTCTGTGTGGCGCATGAGAAACATGAGTGCAGAACCACCCGTTTTTTAAAGAAGGTCATCCAGCAAGATTTTGTAGCCTATTTTTTCTGTTACGGCGGCGTCAGGAATAATGTCATGCAACTCGCTTATCGTAAAATGCAGATCTGAGCGAATTTCTCTTTCAGTTTTTTAAAGAGGGTCATCACAGCTCCACCTAGTTACATTTCGTATAGTCATAATGTCATCGGAAATTTGTTGTGAATTTCCTCTAGCCACTTACCTTCTGCATTCTGAAAATGTATCACAAAACAAACTTAACATTTGGGGGGATTTCAGTTCAGCGCTGCCATTTTAATAATGTGTCACTCGAAAAAAAAACTATTTTTATATTAACAAAGCGAAGCAAAATGAAATCCGAAAGGATTAAAGTCGATGTCATTCTACAACAAGCATTTAAACTCCCCCTAGCGGCTTAAACACGATGTGTCTTTACCTTCCTGACATGCCCCATACTTTCATGTATTCATAGGATCTGAAGCTGTCACTTTAGATATATTTTATCAATACCTAAAAAATAACACTAATAATATAGTAAAATTTTATAAACCTTGTTCGCAAAATGTTCTTACTGTAGTTTTGTAGAAAAGAGCTGAAATTGTTACTTCTTATTTATTGTATGCAAGTTGGAATTAAAATAAAAGATGCAGACGTATCCTAGACTTGAAATGTATTTTAACATGAACAAAAAGTAGAATATATAATTCCATATCAAAATACAGTAAAATCTTGACGGAGCAAACCTCAGTATTCCGAAGTTTCGGATAATCTGAACACAATTTTCAGAAAACGAAGGGTTGGGGTGAGGGGCCAACAAACTAGGTAAATCAAATTAAATATATTTTATTGATAACACTCAAAGCTAAAAGAGAAATGTAAGAAACTAAATGATACATTTTTTTGGGAATATTTACAGGTTGTAGTCAACACAATGTGTATTTATGTAACTAAAAACGGATATTTAAAATTTGTGAAAATACTCGTGTTTCCACAGACCCTTTTCGCATTCTCCGCCTAATCTGAATTTTCACTAATCCGAATAGGATTTGGTCCAGATTAGTTTGCATACTGCATATCTTACTGCATTTCAGTATTGGTAAGCATGCAGACATATTGTCAAACTCATTTAGTTTGGTTTTTCGGTGACGAGGTCTAGCCAATCAAAGCCGAGTGTAATTAGGCTAGTTTTTTTTTACCAAATGACTCACTTTACATGCAAATGCAGATACATTTCTTATTAATTCTACCTTCCTTATCCCTAATCCATTTGTGGAATTAAATATGTACAGGCTGTATGGATATTAAAAATGCAAAGCAGAAAAAATAATCATTTAATGATTATGCAAATTAAATCCTTTCATCATAGCTGTGTTACACAGTTACCTGCATTTCTTTAAAGGAAATGGTCTTATATTTTGTTACCGATCGAGGGTCATTTCAACATTGCATATTGTATTACAAAAACCATAATAATTTCCTTTATCTATTCAAATATACAATCATATACTTTACAAAAGATGACACGCCTAATCTGTGAACGATATTTAAATAAAATATTGATTCAGTCAAGATGTTTATGGCATTCCAGTTAATATAAAATTAATATTTACAGCTACAGTAACAGTTATTACATCATTTTACTAAATGGAAGTCTTAAAAGTAATTTTAATTTGCATAAAAATATATATTTTATTTTCATATAAAGATAGAAAAATTATGTTCAATTATGATATGAAAAAGTTAAATTCATGAATTTCAATAAAAATATATAGTTTGATCGATGAAATTAAAAGTAATCCCAACCACACAAACAAAACCTTTTAAATTTACTTTAGATAAAAAATCCATTATAATTCCAGCGATATTAACATCTTTCACCTGTTGGCACAACTAGTAACCAATACCAAATTATTTGCGTAAAGCACATTTTTACTTTTAATACAAGCTAACAGTTTGCGACACTGTTAAGAGGCAGAGGGAGACGGGAGCTCTGTCTCCTGCTTGGAACCAGTCTGCGATAAATGTTTGACGACATCCACCCAATCAAACCCGCGAGGCCGATCTCCTTTCGCATCCACACGATCCCATTGCTTCCTTTTTTGGGATTTACTGAGTTGCTCTTTTTTGGGAGCCTTTTTAGATGATTCAAAATCCTGGAAAATGGTATCAAAGATAATATTACTTAGATGCAAAATGAAATGTGTTTGGGTAGCATAAAAAAAAGTTTATGATTCATTAAGAATTAAATTCAAGGTGAAACAAAAATATATGTCATAAACATCTGAGCCCTAACAATAAGGATACAGAGCTTATGGATGACAAATAAAAATCTTTATCCTTTACTGTGAAATTATATGTCAAGTTATAATTACGGTGTAGGGTGGTAAGAGGGAACCTGAGTCAAGCGCACAAAAAAGGAAACACCAGACACTCCGCCTTATGGGATTTTAGCTGCGCTCCTTGAGCATCGAGGAGTGCTAGATGCATTCCTCAATGATAACAACACTTCCAAGTGAAACAACTCGCGTCCACATTGTTAGTTGTAAAGGCCACGAGCTGGAGAGCAAGTTTCCAAGGGGG
>CABFWB010000617.1:53387-66934 GCA_902151455.1 Timema bartmani | reverse complement strand
CAGGTGCCAGCAATCCTTCCCCCCAAACCCCAGCTCACCCCCTTTCAAAGTACAAACCTTTTCAGACAAGTAATTAGTTAAGTGTTTGAAGATTGTTTACAACTATACAATTTGCAAACATTAGCTTGGACAAAGAAAGGATCATTTTATTCTCTGTTTTCTTTGTAATTAGCTTGGTTGGGAGTTGGTTTATGGGAAAGGAGGGGTGAACCTAGTTTTGTGAAAGCAGGTTTATTGACACTAGAAAGCCATTTTTGTCTGTTATCTAGTAAAACCATCTTTAAAGTGAACTGTTTTATATCGATGCTGTCACTTGGGACTGCACGTAGCGATCCCCGTGTTGAAGGACTCAAGCTCTCCCAATGAGCGCAGCTATTTTAACCTGGAGGATGTGGGTTTGGGGTATGATGTTTGTCTGTGCCCAAGTGGAAACTGCTTGAGACTATATGGGATCCTCCGTTGTAATGATAACTTCTTAGTTGAACTTCACATTTTTTTAAAAAGCGGGTTATTTTATATTTTGAATTCAAAAAAGATTTTATTCTGTTTGAGAGTATCAAAAAAAAAGGTACACTTTGTCTATTCTGGGAGAGAACAAGCTTACCATGCATCATTCCACTATGGTATTGCTTATAAGATAAGACCATAGTGTAATACATCAAGGTAAGACTGCTACCTTTCAGGGCAAATAATGAGAAGTTAAAAGGGGGATCATTTTTTTTATAACAACCACTATATATAATGAAATAAATTAAGGTGTGGTGGGTCAAGATTGTCATAATATTAATTATGGAAGAACAGGGATAGCAAAATGGAAAAAAGGAACAAAGTAAATAGGTTTATGTAATTTTTGAATGGCCTTATAAATGTTTGTAAACAAGTTTTCACACCTGTGCATCAGATATTACAACTTTACTGATGGTTTCTGTCACTTCTGTAGTAGAACTTTCCAGCTGATCAGCGACAATCTCATCCAACTTTTCTTTGACGAATTCAAAGAGCGTGTATGTCATGGCAGAGCCCAAGTATTGTTCAGCTTCTTCGGAAACAACAGCTAATACACGGTCTTTGACGTGTTGGGCGCTATCACAAAACAAGAAGCAAGAGTGTTTTAAGTGGGTTTTTTTCCAGGTTATAACTTGGCATGACTTATCGACAGGAGTGTTTTTATCATCCCACGTTTTCGGACTTAGATATTATAATCATTTGCTCAAACATCATCATTTTCTTATTTAAAGTTTGAGGCCAAACAAATACTGTGATGAAATATGTTTTGTTTACACTGAAATTTAGCAATCTTACCTTTCATGGATCCACTATGATGCACCTTACAAGTAAAGTCCCAATTTTTATCTAATTATATATTTTAATTAGGTTGAGACTGTATTTTCAGTTTTAATTTGACATATATTTAGAGATTTTATTAAATTCTACATATTTTCAAAGATATTACATAAAATTACATATTTTAGCATGTTTTTTAAAAATATTTTTATGTATTTTTTTGGGAGAATACTTTCTGTCTGTTATTTTCAGGCAACCTATACTTTGATAAAGAGATATATCCAGTGAAAGGATGGCAGTGGGCAAAGTCCAAGTCAGGTATGCTGGCTTGTCAGAGACGATTAAAGTTGCCGTAAAGTAACTTTGTGTCTGATGTTTCTCGTGCTGAGAATGCAACATTGCCAGATAGTGGCCTCAGCAGCATATGTCTCACGCGACGTGGCAGTTTGTAAACACGTGTCGACGAGTTGTAAAAACACAAGTTATTGAATCTGATTAGCTCATTTTCCTCTTTCTTATTTGATCAGGAGAAGAAATTGATATAAAGCGGCAAGGAAAAGAACAAATGATGAAAACTTAACCCAAATTCAATCAAGGAAATGTAATTTTAAGTCTGTCACAACGCGTAGGAATGATCTTTTGAAAAGCAAACATGACCAGCCAAGAATATATGTGTGAGCGTAGTGTTAATACCCGCTAGTATGTTGAGATCAAACATTCAACNAAAAAAAAAAAAAAAGAAAGAAATCTAGGAAACTTGACTTAAGAAATCTGGAGTGATCTGATGTTCATTTGTTTTCAGAGAGCTGATAACAATAGAGCAAGAAAACATCATCTATCAACCAAGTAAATTTTCCCAGAATTCTGTGTGACAAACCTTCACACACAGTTTGCATCCCTAATCCCCCCTCAGTGCCAATGTTTGTTTCGACCACAGAGTAGTTAGTTCACAAAGTATCAGATAATAGAGTGTGATAGCGGATAGGTTTTAGTGTTGCATAGTAATGTCCTTGAGTAATTTGCAACCATAAAATTAAATTTTGTTTCAATACTAGATTAATAATGAAATAGCAGAACAAAATTTAACCAAGGGAATAAGTAAGTGGGTAAAGAGAACGAAACAATCATTCTGAATGAACCTGGTGAGATGATCTTGGATGAAAACAGTACCTATAAGAGAATGATGATCGATCGAGGGAGGATTTTGAGCTATTGTAGGTTTATGTTGAAAATTTAAACAAGGTAGCAGAAAATAAGGAAATTGTTATGACGAGGGAATAAATGAACAAAGATGAGGTGTTAATAGCTAAAAAAGTGTTAAAAGAATGACAAATCTGCGAGCATAGATGGGATCCTTAGTGATATGCTTAAATGTGGGGGCATAATACTACTTGCCAGATTGTGCGAGTTGTTCCATTCGGTGTGCTAGGATTGCGAATGTTCCTAATGACTAGAAGAATGTTGTCAATGTTCCTTTGTGCAAAGGCAATGTCAGTAAGAGTGAATGTAAGCATTATAGGGCAGTAAGTTTGTTGAGTATTCCAGGCAACCTTTTCGGGAGAGTTTAATTTAGAGAGTGTGTGAAAAAACTGCAAAAAAGATTTGGGGTGTGCAATGTGATTTCATGCTAGCCAAAGGTTGCCTGGACCAGATATTTGCATTGCAACAAGTGATTTTTTTTTTAGCATATGGCATTAGTGATCAGGAGAGACATGAAAGTCAGTTTGATCGCCTCTGTGTGTGTGTGGACGATTCACTGATCTGGTGGTATAGAGTGATGCCCTGGGTGCACCTACAGGAGGTTGTCTACACATACCCGCAATGAGATGATAGTGAATATGGAGGTGTGAGCCAGTGGGAGTCTTAAACCTTACTTAAGCCTAATTCAGCAACCCCTGGTGACTGTTGGGATAGTTACCCTTAAGGGAAAAATAACCAAGGTACCAGCCGGAAATCAAACTCAGGACCCCTAGGTTTGTAGCCAAGTGCACTGACCACTACATCACAGGGCCGGATAACGAGTGAATGAGAAATGTATGGCAGTAAGGAAAAAAGTGTATGCATTTGTTGCTCTGGAGAAAGCATATGATCATGTGAACAAGAGTATGTTATAGAATGTTCTGAGAGAGTATAGTGTGGATGGAGCTTTGAGTGGCTGGTTTGGCATTGAACAGGGTGTTATACAAGGTTGTGTTATGTCTCCATGGTTGTTTAATGTTTCATGGATAAGTGTATGAGGGATGCATGTGAGGACATGGTTGGTGTACAAATGGACGTGAACGTGAGAGTGCTATTATATGCAGATGATGCCGTATTAATGGCTGAGAGTGAAAGTTATTTGTGGAATGCATTAAATTGTTTGAATGTGGCGACAGACAAAATGAATCTTAGTATAAATGTTCACAAAATTAAGGTTATAGTTTTTGATAAGGGCAGATCAGGAAATGATTGTAAGCTTAGTATAAGTGGTAAACTGTTAGAACAAGTGAATTATTTTGTGTATCTGGGCAGAATGTTCTGTAAAAATGGAAGGATAGATGGTGAAATCGACACACGAGTGAATGCATCTCGGAGAGTAGTAGGATGTATGTGGACTATTGCAAAGAATGAAATAGTATCGAAAGAGGCAAAGATGGCAGTACCTGTATTAAAGTGTGTTGATACCAATATTGTGTTATGGATGTGAAGTGTGGGCTTGTCAGGAGAAACACAAGAACAAGGGAAATACAGTTGGAATGAGATATCTAAGAAATATATGTGGGAAAACTAATATCGACAGTTAAATTTTACAAGCATAGCAGTATAAAACAAACAGAAAACATCACATGTTTTGTCTGTGCCTTTGGCAAATATTATTTATTTACACTTGAAAAAATAGTAATCCTAATTACTAATCCTATTTTATAGTGTGAAAAACAAATAAAAAATATTCTAAAATTGCTTCACAGAGCGTGAGATAGCTATAGCGGAGCAAAGTTTGAAAAACGCTGATCCAGATATTTACAACTAGAGAGAAACAAACAGGGGGTTCCCCCTCATCCAAAAAGGAAATTTCGGACTTGTCACTCTGTCGTTGGTAGCCAAGGTCTCCGAAAATATCACACATAAAATGTGAGGTGATAGTAGCTAAAATACTCTTACTGTATTTAAACTTATTATTTATTATAAAGAGGTTTGAAACCAGTTACTAATTAAATTTGACTTGAAACTTGAGTGAAGATGTAAGGTATAACTATCGTTTCATAGACTGAATTTATATTTTAGTTTACATTAAAAATTGTTTCTAATCACCTGATAAGTACTTACACATGTTTATTATAAAAGGTGTCCATATTGATAGCTGGTTTGTCAGTAGGGTATGTTGGTCCCCATGAAAGTTCCAATAAAAAAGATTTGGGGCTATCATCTTCTCCAAACTGTAAAAGTAAGATTATGAATCATTGTGTGTAGAGGTAGCTAACAGGGTTATTTTAGCACCACGTCTTTTGCGCTTATTGTCTAGGAATGAGGAAGGTTGAATTTAGAGTAAGTGTACCCGCAGTTGCATGGAGAGTTTGGTGGGAAACCATTTAGGAAAAAAACATCCTTGGTGCTCCCGACCGGGATCGAACACCGATCTCCATCATCAACAGTCTAGTTTATGTGAGAGTAGCGCCCGAGATCATATGGCCACCAAAACGGGTTGGGTAACAGTTTTTTATTAGCAGCGCACCACGTCTTACTGTCCATTCGAGTTGTCACTTATGTACTAACTATGCTAATGGGTTAGGGATGAGGAAGGTTGAATTTCAGTTAGAAGTTGTTGATGATGATGAGGATGATATATGATTTGCACTGTGGTAAGATGATGTCCATTACTTAACGGATTCACAAATACAGGGCTGTGCATTGATTATGTTGTGCTGTAAAAAATCTTAAATAGGTAATTTTGTTTTAAAAAAAAGTGTGCTGCGTATTCCTTGGCATTCAGGATTTCTGTATATTTTACACTACTGGGTTAAGGAGAAGGAAGGTTGAATTAGAGGAAATAAATCCTTTTTTTGGTGAACGGAAAGTGGAAAACCATAAGGAAAACTACCTTCATTACACTTTACCGAGATTGGAATGTTGATCTTCCCAACATTTTAGAAAACAGTTTATAAAATTTAATGAAGTAAGGAGCATTATTTAATGTAATAAGACTTTGAAAGTGAAAAGTGAAGTTTCCCGTTAGGGCCATGGAGTCGGTACGCTGAGCCTCCTATTTTTCTTTACTGTCCGACTCAGACTCTTTCAGAAATGACTTAGGTATATTAATTAGTAATAACAAATTTACTGCAGTAAAATGCTCAATAAATTTGTCAATCAAAATTACAAATATTGTTAACCGCCTCGGTGGCGAACTTAGTTTCATATGGGGCTAGACTGCCGAGGACGGGGAGATTGAGGTTTGAATCTCGGTCGGGTGAACTGGGGGTGGTTTTTCCTAAATGGTTCTCCACTCTCCCTCCACGAAACTGTAGATTCACTTCTTCTAAATTCAACCTTCCCAATTTCTAATCCATTAGCGTAATTAGTAATTAAGCATGTAACCCAAACAAGTAGTAACACGCGGTGCTAATTAAAAATATATATATATATATATGTATATATAATAATAATAATAATAATAATAATAACAACTACAACAAAGTAGATATGAAACTAAAAAGTAATGATGTTTTTATCATAGGCCTATATGTTTTTATTTTTAAGTCAAAGTCGGTACATTTTTGCAACGGTGACATCTTAGACCACGCAACCACCAAAGCGGGTTCATTCCGATATGCATTATGGTACCATGTAAGATTGTTTTTTGTCACACACAAAGAATATACTGGGGAATGTGTTGTCATGGATTGTGTTTTTTTTCAAGGTCAAAGTCCGACACATTTGCAGTACAGTTCCATGTGTTTGAATTAAGGTGTGGTGCTCTAGTGTGGTTTCCCTCAGTTAGTTTTCTTCCAGCAATAACGATATCTCCACCAAGATTGTCATCTGGAAGGTGCTGCAGAACATTCCAAAACAACTGTTTGTGTGCAATTATAAGCAAAGAAAGATTAATTAATCAGTTTAGTCTGAGTGTATAATTTACAGCACAAAGATTATGACTTCAGAACATTCTGAAATATTTGAAGAAACTTAAAGTCGTCAAAAGTATCATGTGGAACTATCCCTTGTCTTCCTTTGCTATGAACATATTAACGACCTTGCCTACTTGTTGATTTCAAAGCTATTTTTTGAAGCGGGTTGCATCTTAACTTTACGCGGACCTTAGTACTTTCACACTTAGACACCGATGTACAAAATATTAAGAGAAGGAAGAAAGTGAGCATTTCACCCTGTGAAACCTTTTGTTTATCCACCGATAACATTCCTCTCTTCCTATGACAAGCTTACAGTCACTTTACTATTTGCGCCTTGAAAACATTAACTTGCTTTTTAAAACTACCTTTTCCTTGTTTCCTATTCTAGGTAGACATTTGCTTCCAAGGACTTTTTTAATACACATCCTGGCAGGATTCCTTCAAGCAACTTTCGTGACTATGCCAAATAGCCTTAGTTATAGGCCTAGATAGTTTATAAAAAAGTTTACAAAAAACTTATAAAGATAAAAATAATGTTGTAACACTGTAAGACTATTCTTAGAATTATTTAAGAATTTGTGGTTTTTGTTTCAATGTTATTTCTTTAAAACTAGCTGAATGAAAAATAAATCAATTCCCAAGCGAAATTCTATCTTGACCTGCTGTGATGTCACAGCAACTTCCTTAAGAGGCAGTGTTTTTCTCATGTGAGAAAAGGGGCAGAATCCGTATGCAATAACATCTTTCTTTGATCCATGAAGAGAAAATCTTATGACCAAAAACACCCGAGTCTAGTAGCGGCACAGCCCTTCGAGTGTGAATGCTTAACTACATGACACTCGCTTTGGTGGTCAAACGGTCCAAGACATCACTTTCGTAAAATACTGGACTGCTGATGACGAGGAGGTTGGGGTTCGAATTCCAGGATGGGTGTAGCCCTACCTACTGAGGTAAACCTATTTTCCCCCCTAAATGTGGGTACACTTCTTCTGAAATTTAACTTTTATCATTCCTAACCCATCAGCGTAATTAGTACAAAAAAGTAAACCCTAAACGGGTGATAGTCTGAGAAGTGGTGCTAAAAACAAAACATAAACACCAGGCTCAATGACATGACCAGCACACAAGCTTACATGTAGTTAATCAACCTTTCCTGTGCTTTACTTTTGTAGAACATTTTTCTGAGGTCTACATTTGATATAATCTCAACACTGGGAAGATATTCTTCCTCAAACTTATTTTCATTAAAATCTTATTTCCAAGATTTATATCTGTCATAGTTATAATAAATGCGATGAAAGGAGATTATTTGCTGAAAGACGGACAGTCAATAAATTGATGAACTCACTTATTAAGACTTGTATTATGGTTTACAAATATAATAATGAATTGTGTAGTCTAAACTTGTGTGTTTTAAAAGTGGCTGTCGATTCAATCTAAAATGTTTAAATGGATTGAGCCTTATCAACATGAGTGAAGTTTAACGTTATGTTCCTATGATAAGGCTCGATTATATAATAGCTTTGTGTTTCATACCTTGTACTGGAAAGAAGTCTGTGAAGGCTGTTTGAATGCTGGATCACCATCATAAATGGACAATAAAACTTCTCGTTCTTCTTCTTGGAGCTCAATATCACCCATAATTTAGTATTTAGATTAATTTAGATGTTTCAAAAATAAATTAAATTTAATCATTTAAACCAGGGGTTATGGCTTTAACTTTTATCAACTTAAATTATAGGCCTACAAAGAAATAATTCATTTGACTGAAAATCTACTCTGTGGTCCAAAAGTTTTCTTTCAACGAACTGTCAAACGATGTGTTTATTTGTTAATTGTTACTATTACATTATATTCCCAAATAAACATAGAAAATTACTCAATATGGTAAAGACAAACCTTTTTAATGAATTATAACCTTTAAAAGTAAAGTTTGAATACTGGTACTTCAGAATTAAGTTTGTATAATTTTCAAACCTAAAAACTATAACACTTTACAAAATTCTACATTAAAAAAAAATATATGGGACAATATATTGTGTTCGGTTCTAAGATACTCTTCAATTATAAAATATATAATTAGCACATATTGAGGATGAACTGTGCGCAGCCATCTTTGAAAAAGAAAGGTTGACCAACTTAACTAATATTTATAAACCGAAGTAACAAGATGATTTTATATTATCTAGACTATAGGATAATAAAATAAACGAAATCTTAAATTAATACTTTACTATCTTCATAATAGGACTTTAAATTAAAATAAATATATAGAAAACAAAACCAATTTTATAAGGTTGGTGTGGCAGTGTGTCAATATGAAGGGGGGAACTCAAAAAGCTGATTTATAATAATATTATAAATTAATGTGATTATTAGTTTATCTTACTAACACAATTCACTCATATCAAAATATAATTAATTTAGATAATGTACGTTTAATTTTTTCATATGATTAAATTACTGCATTACTAAAACTTTTATAATAATGTTTATTGTAGCTTAACAAATGTGCTAAGCTACATTCAAGTAACTTCTGTAGCACTATAAATATACATTTAAAATTCAACTAACCGAACCTTTAAAGTTGTAAGGATTTTCTTTTGATTCCCTCTTAAACTTGACATTTTATACAATTTTTAAATAATTCACTTTCATTCAGTTCAGTTACCCATAAATAATTTAAAAATCAATCAATGCAGTTCTGATTGAATTTTAAATAGAATCATGCAAAGCTACTCTTTGAATACAAATTGCTTGAATTTTAAATAGAATCATGCAAAGCTACTCTTTGAATACAAATTGTATACTAATTCACCAAAAGATTTACAGCAAGCATTTAATTTAGTCACAACTACTTTGCATGGAGCCTAATTTAATAAAGTGCTATTATTTACTCTCATTGTATTTTATGACAGGATTATTTCAAAATATTAATAGTCCACCCTTAAATAAGAAGATAGGATTTCATAATAATGGGTGAGTTACTGGGTTAGTGAATTTTAAAAATATATTTTTTTTATGATGTAATGTTATCAAAAAGCTGCTAGAGCCAAGACTTTGTTCAAAAAAAACCCTACAGTATTCTAAACCAATTAAATTTTTTCTTAATTTTCATCTGAACAAACCGATTATATCAGCCATACGTCTTATACATTAACTTGAATCTAGAACAGACACAACATCCAGTCCCCGGCCATTAATTCATCACTATGAAAGGGGAAACCCACATTTCTGCAATGATGAATCAAACCCGGGACCCTTAGATCAGTAGACAGACACGTTACCTACTGAGATAAGGTGTCGGACACAAAAAAACAACATAAATTGTAAGAAAACTATTTAGCTAAAAATTGTAGGGCCGGTTTATTAACATTTTAAGGTGTTTCTTTATATGTCTTGTACAGAGGTTGAAAACGGCTACCTTGGTTTACCGATATATTTCATTACAATTATTGTAGTCACTACTTTATTTAGAGGCATATTGATTACTCCCAATCCATTAATTGTTTTTATATAATTAATAACCCTAATATCTTAAAATACCAATAATTTAGTTTAGTGCATTGTGTCTTATTGCCTGTTCAGGCTGTTCGCATATTTACATTAATGGCGTAGGGTCAAGGAAAGTCAATATATGAAAATATACTGTCAGTACACCTAACTAGGGTTTGAACCCCAATATCCTCGTCACTGGCAATTCAGTCTATTGCGATATTGATCCTTTAGTCATACCTTGTGACTTCCAATGTGAGTTCCAATGATAATTATGATGATGATGATAATCTATTCAAGTTTGGTTGTTCAGCTTGGCGATATGAATTGAAGAAGGTGAAGCAAGGAAGATTCTAGGTATAATGAGAAGCCAAATTTAAAAAAAAGGATTGGAATGTACCTAGGTGGAAAATAAGATAATATACTGGTGTTTTTCAACCAGTGTGCAGTGGCTTCATTGGTGTGCTGCAGTAGTTTTGGGGGAAAGATTAAAAAAAAGTGAGAACAATTTTAAGAATTCAAATAAATCTTTTATTAAGCCCTTGATCAGCATTATTTTTAAAAATAACACTATTATTATAATTCTATCTATTGATCCCTTAAACGCAGTCTCAGTAGGCCTGCTTGTTTTCTTGACCATTTTTGTGCCTTGTTCAGAGTGACATCCATGAGTTGAAAAAGGTTGAAAATTGCTGTACTATACCATAGTCCCGAAAGAATTGTTACTTAAACTATGGTGCATGTACCCTCGTGGGTACATGAAGGATTTCAGGTGATACACAATATACTAGTGAGTTTTATTAATCAACAGTTTTTTTAGAATAGTAAGTCTAATAAATCAAATTAACACAGATTTTGATTTGATGGCATGGACTTTTAGTATCTTTTCTCTTCTTCCTATCACAGCTTTGTTTAGCTTAACATTTTACAATTTACAAGATATTATATATTTGTTTTATTTATTTTTTAAATGAGAAGCTTGAAGCAAGGCCGTAGACAGGAGGTGGTCAGGGATCTTGACCCCCCAAGAAATTTGATTGACTCCCTAAGAGGGTCTATATATACATATAAATCCTTTTATTTGCTAAAAGTAAAGTAAAATTTTCTAGCGAATCCACTCTTTAAAAAAATTAGCTTTTCACACCTTTGGCTGGAAGGGGTTTGTTGGTTAAGCCCTGAAAGTGTTGATTAGCCTAAGAAATATTAAAAGAAATAGATTAGCAATCCATACAGGAAATAGTAGAGGTTGTGTTGTTAGGTGCGATGGTGTGAAGAAGAATGAAGGAGGGCTTGAAATCAGACCCATACGTAGCTAGCAAGGGTCACAGCGGATACAAGGAGACATAGGGGAGGTTTAGTTTGTCCATTAAGTCTACATTGACCACCGCTGTGGTCTAGTGGTCAGGGTTAGTGGATACAGAAGTACTGGGTTCGATCCTCCCTGGCTCTTGCAGGTTTTCTGTGAAGCAGTGAGTCTGGAACAAGGTCAACTCAACCTCATGAGGAGCTGCGGTCTAGAAAACTGAGATTAGTGGCCTTAAGATTTGTTGTGCTGACCACATGACACCCTCTATCCACAGAAGTTGGCACTATCCTTGCCAAAAGATGGTGGCCGCCCGGTAGGAGTGTATTGATTCCATGGAGTTTTTTTATAGGTCTACAGTGAAATGGAGCAGGTGTTAGCGAGTGGGTCAATAAAGGGGCTACCCGCCATTGATAACTGCATGGTCTTGCAATAGACCAGATTGTCGAGGACAGGGATACCGAGGTTTGAATACTGGTCAAATGAACTGGGGGTAATTTTTACTAAACAGTTTTCCACTCTTTCTCGATGCAAATGAGGTAACGTTTTTTTATAACTTCTACCTTCCTCATCCTTACTTCAATATTGTACGTATGCGGATAGCCCGAATGAGTAGTAAGAGATGGTGCACACAAAAATATAGGGGCTTAGTGTAAAAGTGACACTATATCATTTATATCATTAATGTGTGTACTGCCGTGTGTTGAAGCACTGCAACTTTGTTGGCTCGATATCAAGAAACTGGGGGGAGCATTGGTTTGGATGTGCTTGTAACTGAGGTCACCGTGAAGATGGTCCAGGAACAAACATGCCTCGGTATTATCACCGACCAAGCCCATCAAGATGTCTTTAACACGGCTTTCTTCCGAAAGCTGGGGGATACTCCTTACTTAAAGGTTCAATATTATTTATTCATACAGTCAGTCACCAAGATATTGGTTTGATAGTACAACAGAGTGTCGATTATACAAACTGTGATTTAGTATTCAGAAAATTTGGCCAGTACTTGTATATGTTCACTACTTTATTTATTTTATCCATCCCATTTTTCAGAAACCATAAATTTTGGACTTAAGTATTCACAATATTGTAATATATTTTCAAGACCAAATCAAATGGCCTTTCTTTAGGCCTATGCGAATCCAAGATCTTCAATTTAAAATCGAATACTAAGAAAATATTAGGCCCATATAATTTTTCAACAATAAATAAGGTAAATGACCCTTGCCCAATTAATGTTTAGATTTTAAATGTATTATTAGATTTGTAAGTTTATATGCTCAAGTCAAATAATGATCAAATCATTAAAAGTTAAATTATTCAAATGTTTGACTTTTAGATTCAGATTCCGAACAAAATTCAGAAGAATCCATTTCAGATTCTAAATTCCAAAACTTCACAAGGGCTTACTTTTTTTTAAAAGCTAAGTAAGTTTACTGTCCATATTATTAGGTACTCTTAACATATAGAGAATCTAAACTAATTCTCAATCAGTTTGAAATACCTTGCACAACTAAAACATTTAACAAGCTTTCAATTGTTTATTACATGT
This sequence comes from Timema bartmani, assembly GCA_902151455.1. Taxonomy (NCBI): domain Eukaryota; kingdom Metazoa; phylum Arthropoda; class Insecta; order Phasmatodea; family Timematidae; genus Timema; species Timema bartmani. Next base: position 54,195 of record CABFWB010000617.1, on the reverse strand, counting down.
AATTTGAGGAACAATCAAATTTAAAACAAAATGTAAAAGTGAGTTCATTTGATTTTACAATGGGTGCCCCTTTGTTTAAAATCAAAATTATGTTTGGAAATAAATATTTTGGAAGTGTGAATCCTAATATTTTTAGATTTAATTTTACATCCATTACTGTTTCCAGCCTATGATCTGGGTCAGTTTTTTATATATTTTCCACTACCGGCTGGCTAGGCCTGTCATAGTGTCATATTATTTATAGTTTAGATTTAATATTTTCTTTGAATAATACAAGTTTTATAACAATGTCTTAGCACATTTTTACAGTATAGTAGAGTTCCGACTATCCGACATATATAGGTATATAATGAGCTACTGGTGTGACCTCACCGCAAGGAAGAGAAGCAAAGCTGGAAACAAACATCAATCAACAATATTTTAAACAGTGACTTTTGCAGTTTGCATACAACATTTTATAATAAAAGCCTCATTTGATTGATTAATAAATTAAGTTTTCTAATTGAGTGCATAATTCATAATATGAAGTGATTACTAATCCTCATTTCATATATATTCTGTACTTCCATTTAATTTAGATTTGTTTTGTTCCAGTCCCTCCCCTTGTTTCCGTATTATCCTACATTTTGATTATCCAAACACCTGTTGTTGGTCCTGTTCAAGGCCGTAGCCAGCCAATAATTTCAGGGGGGGTTTGGTGGGAACATCCCCCAATTTCTAGAGGCTAGAAAAAATTATAAATATTAAACACCTCTATTAGCTCTTTGACGTGCTTTTTACGGTAACACAGCCTCCTAATTTGTACTTG
>CABFWB010000617.1:7257-53280 GCA_902151455.1 Timema bartmani | reverse complement strand
GGTTTGAACCCCCAAAAACCCCCCCTGACTACGGCCTTGGTCCTGTTTTATGTTGGCTAATCGAGACTACTGATATTCTTTTAGCACAGTGTCTTACAATCTGTTTATGTACTAATTACGTTAGTGGTTTTAAGGATTAGGAAGGCTATATTTAGAGGAAGAGTACCTGCTTTTGCATGGAGGGAGAGTGGAAAACCAATTTGGAAAAACTACCCTTAGTACATTCGACCGAGATCCGAACCTCGATCTCCGTGTTATCGGCAGTTTAGTCTATTGCCAGAGTAGCTCCTTAAACCATGTAGGCATCGAAGCGGGTTCTACTTTATTAACAAAATCTATGTGTTACTGCAGGTTCTCGTGAAAGACAACGAAGATTTGCTAAGTCCAAACTACGGCACTTTAGAAGTGATACGTCAAATCCGTAAAGACGGGTGTCATTCCTACGTGATCCTACTCTCTAATGGAGCTCAGATGGCTAGATTGTTAAGATTTGGGGACAGGTATTATGTCACTTTTATCGTTAATGCATATTTTTTTAAAACTTTCAGTTTTTAGTAAAAAATTCACTTATTTTGTACCTACTGGTGATGATTGTATTTGCCTCCTAGCCAAATAAAAACCTGTAGGCTAGATGTTGGTTTTCTCATTTGCTTAATTTCTTTTTACCACCGTGTCATACTACCTGTTCAGGTTATACGCCTATGTACCAATTACTCTTATGTGTTAGGGATTATCAAGTTTGAATTAAGAGGAAGTGTACCTGCATTTGCATGGAGGGAAAATAGAAAACCATTTAGGAAAAACCACCCTCAGTATACCCAACCGGGATCAAATCCCGATCTCCCTTTCATCGGTAGTATAATATAGTGTGAGAGTGACGCCTTAGACTATATGGCCACTGAAACAGGTAGTTAATTATGACTTGATTAACTATTTCACTTATTTATTTGGCCTTTTATCCTGAGAAGTAAGATTGATCCTAACTTGTTCATCAAAATTAATTATTTATACATAGTCCTACTTAAATGAAGATGATAAAGAAAAGTAACTAAACTGTATACCAACCATGGGACAATTTATTAAAAATTAAATGAAATATAGCAATGTATTATTTCCTGTCTTCCCTTAAATGGTCGAAGTCACATCACAACATCACAACCGGCGAACACAAAGTTTGTGCAGTGGCTGTGACTGACAGGGAGAAAGAAAGACTTATGAGAGTCCATGACAACATCAACATTTGTTTTGATATGTCCATCAAACTTAACAAAATCAAAACATATTTTATGATTATTAAAACTCAGTGGTGTGTGGTGTACCCCATAAAATCCTTCATGTACCTCTGGGGGTATATCATGGAAAACACTGCTCTGGCATCTAGACAACAGAAATTCACACTTTCAACATGATATATTTTGCTTACAGGTATAGAGTTTTGAAAACAAGGGCCAATTTCCTTTTACTTTATGATTTTCGGCTGTTCACTGTTAAACTTCATTACCTGTGGAAGAAGATAGTGAACGTTGTGTTCTTGCATCACTATGGGGGGCGTCGCCCGGGTAGACGCAACCCAACTCACTGGTACGAGTTGACCACAGTTCCATTCCCTAACCCTATCCATGACATCTTTGTCCTACGGCGTTTGGACACGTGGAGGCAAGGGAAGTTCCGGTCTGGCGCAGATCTCTTCAGGGAGAAAACCGCAGACTTGAGGGGACAGATGCTGCGAGTCGTCACTTTCCAGCATCTCCCTGCTGCCGTCAAGATGTTGGCGCCTCCACTTAGGATTGACAGGGGTGTGGAAGGAAATGGACCCATTGGATTTGGAGGAATGGAGATAGAGGTGGGTTTAAACAATAATAAAACCATCCCACTTTTTTTTCAGCACCACATCTTTCTAATGGTTCAAGTTAAACGCGTATATACTAATTACGATAATGTATTAGGGATATGTAATGTTTAATATAGATGAAGTGTACCCGCATTTGTGTGGAGAGAAAGAGATAGATCAGATCAGAGAACCATCCTTGTTACACACCACTGGTATTAGAACCTCGATCTCCTCGTAATCGGGAGTTTGGTTTATGCCAAGGCCTTAGACCAGCGATTTTCAACCTTTTTCAACCCAGGGCACACTGGACAAGGCACAAAGCACAACCCATGGCACAAAGCACAACCCATGGCACAAAGCACAACCCATGGCACAATGAACAAGGCACAAAGCACAACCCATGGCACACTGAACAAGGCATTAAGCACAACCCATGGCACAATGAACAAGACACAAAGCACAACCCATGGCACAATGAACAAGGCATCAAAGCACAACCCATGGCACAATGAACAAGGCACAAAGCACAACCCATGGCACACTGAACAAGGCACAAAGCACAACCCAGGGCACAATGAACAAGACACAAAGCACAACCTATGGCACAATGGACAAGGCACAAAGCACAACCCATGGCACAATGGACAAGCCACAAAGCACAACCCATGTCACACTGGACAAGGCACAAAGCACAACCCATGGCACAATGGACAAGGCACAAAGCACAACCCATGGCACAATGGACAGGCCACAAAGCACAACCCATGGCACACTGGACAAGCCACAAAGCACAACCCATGGCACAATGAACAAGGCACAAAGCACAACCCATGGCACACTGGACAAGGCACAAAGCACAACTCATGGCATAATGAACGAGGCACAAAGCATACTATCAGTTTCTTAGGGAGAGGTTTTTATCAATAATTCAAACCAGTATTAAGATTGTGTTTAAAAGTTCAATACAATAGTTATAATTATAACATTTGTGCTATTTTAAAAAATTATGATGATCATGGATTTCAAAATATATATTTTTATTCCTCAAATCTTTTTTCTAGCCTATCTTTAACTTTTCCCCAAACTCTGTTGACACACCGGCACACCAGTTGAAATACGCTGCCTTAGACCATTTAACCACCAGAATGGCTATTATATAATTAGTGTTATTTTATAGGTATTGACAATATCTATCAAAAGTGACAGCTGTAGTTCACATGACTTGACATATTAATACATGAAAGTAGATCTAGTAACCTCTTTAGTAATCAGATAATGTTCTTCCTACTATTATCATCGTACCTGTTCAGGTTAGACACACGTATGATGATTACTCTAATGGGGTAAGGATGAGGAAGGAAGCATTTTATAGGTAATATACCTACATTTTCATGGAACGAGGTTGGGAAACCATTTAGAAGAAAACCATCCTGAGTAGACCCGACCTGGATTCGAACCCCGATCTCCCTGTCATCTGCAAGCCAGTCTAACATGAGAGTTACACCCTAGACCATGCGACCATTGAAGTGGGTTTTATTCCTATAAAAATTGGACTCAGCGAGTGTTTGTGTATTTGGGAGAAAGTATTTAAAAATGGAATGGCATTACAATGTATATTTTATGGGAACACAGTTTTTTAAAAGGTTGAACACTGGTGAGCTTGATACACTGGTTTGCAGGTGTTGATAACGCTGGCTGCGGCCATGAGCTTCTCCCCACAAGTATATGAAGCGAATAACCCCGACGTGGAGCTGTGGGGTAGCAAGCAGTTGAATGGGACCTTCTCGGGTCTGATAGGGGAGGTGGTGAGTGGGTCGGCTGACGTGGCTCTAGGGAACTTGCACTACACCCAATACCACTTGGACCTCATGGACCTCACCAAGCCGTACATCACAGAGTGTCTCACGTTCCTCACGCCTGAATCTCTCACCGACAACTCATGGATGACACTTATTCTGCCATTTAAGTAAGATTTTTTTTTAATGTTTCATATTAAACTAAAACTTCAAAACACATTATATTAGAATACAAAAAAATAAAGCTACCATTTTTCTGTGAAAAAATATTTCATTTTATAAAACCATTTTTTATCACCATGTCTAGTGCTAATATGTTAGGGATGAGGAATGTTGGATTTAGAGGAATTGTACCCAAATTTTCATGAAGAGAGTGTAAAACTATTTATGAAAAAACCCCACCCTTAATACAGCTGACAGGGGTTTGAACGCCAATCTCCCTTTTATCGGCAATCCAATACATTACGAGAGTCACAATTTAGACCATGTAACCCCCGAAACTAGTTATTTTATAATTATGTAATTAATTTTTTTTATGAATCATTACATTTACATATATACTGTCGCTATAAAATTCAAGCCTAACGCCTTGTCACAAAATAAAGTGACAATGTATTTATGAACTTTAGTGGAGTTTGTAATTATTTTATACAGTATTTCTCAAACTTTCACCAGTCATGTCCCTTTTTTAAGTCTTCACGAAAAAAAAGGGGGAAACCAATACTTGTTATCCTCTAAAGCAGGGGTCAACAATCTTTTTTGTCCCCGATCAACTTTTTCATTTATCACCTATTCGTTTCTCCACTCTATTTTTAATTTTTTTTTTCTATACAGCTTGTATTTATTCCTTAAATTCGATATTTCGAACAATATTATGGCCCTGCCTTTATATAAAATGCATCAAATAAATAAAATGTATGCTCCTTCTACCCTGAAAGATAGCAGTCTTTCCTTGATGGATTACACTATGGACCTATCTTATAAGTTGTACCATAGTGGAATAATGCAAGGTAAGCTTGCCTTTTCATCATGATGTAGTTTTCTTACAAGATCGCTTAAAAATTATGGCGAGATCGACCTACTGCCGACCCCTACTCTAAAGTATAAGCATTTGTTTCAAATTTTAAAACAAATATTGACAAACAAGATGTGACAGAGGAAAAAAAAAGTTTATAAAAGTCCATCTTCATGTCATAATCTGTTTTAATTTATTTGCCAGACTTAGTATTATTGAAACATATTATATCTTCTTTTATTCTATATAATTATATTTATAAAATAAAGAGTTTGTCTGTCGAACATTGCACGATAGCTACTGCATGCAAAAGTCTGAAATTTAAAAATAAGTAGCCCCTGTGCACGAACATGTGCATCTCGAAGCAGGAATTTTAAAATTCAGATTTGATTTTTTTATATTAGTTAAGAACTGGGTCGAAAGAAATTAAAGAAAAGATTTTTTTTTTCTGTCTGTTTGAAGCAAGGAAAAGTGTTGTTCAGGGTAACCACACAATCCTTTACGTACCTACCTCTTGAAATATTTTGCTACCATAGTTTGGGAAATAGATATAATATATTGTTTCCCAATTCATGCTTTGTTACAGGGTCTACATGTGGATCACGGTGATTTTAACTCTCTTTGTAGGTGGATTTGTATTTTATGCTCTGGCTCGTTTTCAAAAATATTTAAACTCACCACATTCAAAGTTAACAGAACCTGAAAAAAACATACCGGTCAAGAAATTACTCGTCAAAGATGTTGGAGATCAAAGAACTGTGATTCAAGAACAAAAAGTTCATACTGAAAGTGAATCCGCTGTAAATGCGAAAGAAGAGTCTGGTCTTGAAGGATTGTATCTGTTTGGAGACCTTAGGAACGGGATTCTGTATACATATAGTATGCTCCTTTTGGTGTCGTTACCGAAACTACCGACAGGATGGTCCATTCGAGTTCTTACTGGCTGGTGGTGGATGTATTGTATTCTTGTGGTCACCGCTTACCGAGCCAGTATGACTGCCATTCTAGCAAATCCTGCCCCAAGGTAAGTTTATGTTTTAGAAACAATACTACTTTTAAGTCAGGGTGTGCGGAGCGTCAAAATGTTAAAGTTGAAGGTAAAAACTCCTTCAATTCGACTTTCACACTGTAAAGATACTGTTTTGAACCCCTCTCGTTTATTTAAAAAGTCACGGATGACGTGTATTTTTCTTTAAAGAACTATATGTACATTTTCCTTTTAATACTTCAGCCATAGATGATCAGGCATTTTCAGAAGTAATTTCAATATAATATGTTTTAAAACTTTATTTCTTTAAAAAAAATCCCTCGTTCTATTTGCAAATCAGGTGATTTGCTGCCTTTACCCAATAGGGACATCAGGTTGCCAGGAGTTCTCCTGTTAGTTAGTTTTAACACTGAAGACAAGGGGTCCAAGAAGCAAGGGGTAGGTCATATATAAGCAGCTTGTGTGTATAGTAATATTGAGAAACATAGTAGTAATATCACAGAAAAATAGTAATCTCAAGAGAAAATCTCAGTCTGTAACAGCACTAGCTCTGGCTCTCTGCGGCAGTTTGTTAAACAAATAACAACTGTATCATTTTAATGTCAATTTTATAATAGTGAAAGTGTAATCAACTATCGTGTACAGCATTAATTTTCTACTTATTTCAACAAATAACCAATAAATAATCCTACAGTAAGAAATACATACAATCATAGCATCATAGCCGTGAGATAACAAGTGTGTAGTAAGGCATGCACGCGTCGTCATCATCATCATAAAAACCTGTATCGATATAATTGGTGCGCAACCGTGGGGCATACACGGGTCCAAATCCGCATCATCATCATAAAAACCTGTATCGATATAACACTCACCATCGCATCTTCAAATCATCTCATTATATTACTAAGAGATCTCACTAATTAATACAACATATTTCAACATATGATAATTTTAAGAACAGTAAGTAAACATTATTTTTACAATGACTACTGATTAAATGACATATATACTGTAAACATGGATAGATTAAGATATTGTCATGCACTGGCAGGGTCTGTCTCCAACATAAGCCTCTCAATTTACTTCTCTCGCCCCACCACCTTTCTTCCTCCACTTGACCCTGGGTCTGTCTCTTGGCCTCCTGCCCGCCATCTCCATTTTGAGCATCCTCCTTGGAATCCTCTTCACATGTCCATACCACCTCAATCTCACCTTCTTTATCCTCTCCTGCAGGGGTTCCTTCTCTCACCCTGTCCATCCTTGTCACTCCCAGCATACTCAGACATGTCGGCGTAAATTAATACAATGTGCTTTGTTTTTCTTTATACTTAAATGCAATCATTGGATAGCTTGAAAGTTAAAAGCAGTGGTATGTTACATCAATCCGACACCTTAGCTCAGTTGGTAGTGGGTCTGTCTATTAAGCTAAGGGTCTCGAGTTTGATTCCCGGCATGGGCGAAAAACTTATCATTGGTAAGATGTGGGTTTACCCTTTCACGGTGATGAATTAACGGCCGGGGACTGGATGTTGTGTCTGTCCTAGTCTTAAGTTAGATTATAAGGCATATGAGGCTACGACAGGCCTAGCAAGCCGGTAGTAGTAAATATACAGCTTGAATAAAAAAGTGATGTAATGTAATGTTATGTTATGTTACAGCACAAAAACCTTATCTTAGGCTTCGCTTTGCATGTTTCAAGCTTAGCTTTGTATTTAAAAAGTGACCTTCTCATACCCCTACTTTGAATTACTGTATATTAACATGTTATGTGTCAGTACACAATTTTTATAATTGTGTTCTAAGTACCTGTGAAATAACAAAAAAAAACAAAAACCTGTACTGATCATTAATTAGTGTGTATCACAAACTGATACGTGATGATTGTCCAGAGGATCAGTCCTGATAGCCAAATAAAATAAAATAAAGTGAAAATGATGACCTGGACACGGAAATCAAACTTGGGAGCTTTGGCTTTGCGTATCAATGCTCTACCATTGAGCCATCTAGGTTTGTCTTGTATCCAGGGCCATCCCTCACTAGTTTTCATATTTTTTTTAGCACTCCATCCTACTACCTGTTACGGTTATACGCTCATATGTACTAATTACACAGTTATATTAGAGATTAGGAAGGTTGGGTGAAGGGAGAAGACGTATACGCGCATTTGCATGGAGTTGGAGTGGAAAAACATAGGGAAAACCACCCTCAGCACATCCAACCAGGATCAAACCTCGATTTCCCTCTCTTCAGCAGTCTACTCTATTGAGAGAATAGTGCCTTAGACCATGCGGCCACTGAAGCAGGTCCTTCACTGGGTGTTTTGAGTCTATATGTGGCATCATGGCAGCATATTGTCAGTTCTGAGTTGCCTTGGACTGTGATTGTAAATAGCTCCGAGCGGCCGATACTTTCACCAGTTACCAATACACCAACAACTAGTGAAAGATGGCCCTGAATACAAAACGAACCAGGATGGCTCTGCGGTAGAGTATTGGTGCGCAAAGCCAAAGGTCCTGGCTTCAACTCCCACATTCAAGTTGTCATTTTTCACTTAATTTAAAATGAAATTGTAATGATAAGGTCAATGGTGACCCATTTTTAGAAAAAATGACAGTGCAGGACTAATTTAAATCTGTTTTGTTACCCTTGTGTTTCAGAGTTACTATCGACACATTAGATCAACTCGCCACCAACCCCATCTCATGCGGAGGGTGGGGGGTGCAAAATAAGGATTTTTTCCTTACATCTCTTGACACTGCAGGCCGAAAGATTGGAGAAAAGTTTGAAGTGATTCACGATACCAATTCTGCACTGGATAGAGTGTCAAAAGGAACGTTTGCCTTCTATGATAACATTTACTTTCTGCGCTATGCAAGTGTCAAGAAGCAATCACAAACCGAGCAAAATAAAAGTTCAGAGGATAAGGTTTCGAATACCGACCAGAGTAATAGTGTTGATAGAAATCTGCATATAATGCGCGATTGTGCAATCAATATGCCTATTTCTATCGGATTGCGAAAAAACTCTCCATTGAAACTTCAAATGGATAAATTCATTCTTCGTATGATCGAAGCCGGTCTTATCAAAAAATGGTTAAACGATGTTATGTTGGTGACATTTTCAGCTGAAATTCCAGATCAAGGAGAATCGACGAAAGCTTTGATGGATTTGCGGAAATTATATGGTGCCTTTGTGGCGTTGGGTCTGGGGTATTTTTTGAGTATAAGTATGCTTATCGTCGAGCAAATTTATTGGAAATATGTTGTCACGAAAAGTCCTTATTTTGATAAATATAATCGAAAAATGTTTTATGCAAATAAAATTTGAAGCCTATGAATTGTAAATTTCAGTTTAAGTATTATTACAATAATTTTTTTTATCATAAACGTTATATAAAAGAAATTCTTATGAAAGGAAAGATTTGACAGGTATTAAAGTAACCAGACCTACTTTCACATACTCATACATCAAGTCATGTGATCTGCAGCTGTCACTTTTGTCCACTAAAAATATGTTTGTATTTTCTATAAGATGCTCCAAATTTCATTTCATAAGTAAAATCAAGGTAATAGGCCTACTTATACTAGTCATATTAAGGGCCATGTCTGGAAATTAATTTTGGCAAGAGGTTATACGTATGGTGGCGCCGTTGGAAATTCCAAATAATTTTCTTTAAAATCAAGTCCTTCTTAAAGCAATTTACAAAGGCTTTATTTTAAATATACAATTGGGGTTTTAGCTGCTATACAGGGCCACCCTTAGGGGTATGCGCAGGGCCCCACGCTTGCTTAGTTGACAGAAGGAAAGAAACAAGTTGGGGTGAGAAATGTTTGCCTGTATAGACAATATAACAAATATTGCCAGAGTGTAAACAACAAATAAAAACATATCATTTGGTTTAATTTATTAAATGCGTGGAGCGAGTCCTCTCTTTTAACTCATCCGATTTGCATTTGTCTGTTTGTGGTGTGTGTATTTTACCATACATGGCTGAAAATTGGTATGAAGGTGGAAGGCGAGGCAGGTAACTGGGGGCCCCGCAGTCGAAGTTTGACCAGGGCCCCACGGTTGCTAAGGGCATCCCTGCTACTATGAATTTTATATTTTTCCAATAAACTTCTAGCTTAATCATTAAGTATTATTATTAGCACTGCGTCTTACTACCCGTTCGGGTTGTACGCACTTACGCTAATGTGTAATAGAAGGGTGATTGTGAGATGAAATGGAGGACCTACAGTTTAACGTGGGATCCGAACCACGGTGGAAGCCTGGCATTCCACACATTCACAAGTTGTGATTAATACACGTCTTGTCAGAGGTGAAGGAAGGGTTTGGCAATCAGATAAATCTATGCCGGGTCCGAGGATTGAACACCGGTCCCTCAGCACAGAAGTCTGACACCTTACCCCTAGACCACCAGGTCACCAGTTAATCATTAATCATTAAGGAATACCTTTATTAACAATACTGTACTTTTAGGAGGGTGTTGTACATCCCCTTCCACCAGCTTGAGTAGTAAACAGTCTCTGGGAAAAGGGATTGAAAGTGAACAATATTATTCTTGAAAATGACAGGAAACAGCTGTTTAGTCAAGGTAGTTTTTTTTCCCAGCAGTTAGTTCTCTACTCTCTTCATTTAATAGGAGTAATGTTGTTAAGTACCTACTTCACATACTTTTTATAGCTTAACTGAAAATGGGTCAAGTGCAGAGTCAAATTGTGCTCCATCATTATGACTTTCAATGTTCACAGGTTATGTAACTTTAAAATGACTGGTTCAAAATTTCAACTCATTGTTCTTTTTTTAATGTTAAACACTTTAAGCAAGCATTTAATATAGACCTTTTTAATTTAGAAACTTGAAGGTAAGTACAACCTAAATTCTAAATTAAGAATTTTGTTCTATTGACTTTTGTGATTATATAATTATGGTGTATGAACTTTGAATATATAACCTTGTCATCAGAGAGATGTTATGTGATGCAAAGTTTATTATTAGTAAATTATATAATAAACACTCACACAAGATAATATCAATATATCAGTAAGTTGTTTGGATTTATATGTATGTTTTGAATGTGTTAGCCATAGACAATTTTGTGGTACAATAAAACCAAATGGCTAAGGTGACAGTCTAATTAGGTTATGTAAGCCTATATATCAATAAAAAGGGTTTCTTTAAACTGTAAGGGGTTCCAAAAAAAAGTATACAACCATCATAATAAATATTAATTGTTCTCAAATTTATTATATAAAAAATTACACAAATTGTCTGTGGATGATAAGTAGGCCTGCAAAGATTTTAACCCAAATTTAAATTGATGAGTAGACACATTTTAATATAGATCTATGTATTTTATTGTATTTGTTCACAAATGCAGCACAGTCAAAAAAATAAGTTTTTGCTGTAAGAAAACTAATTATAACCGATGGCACTAATTAGGCCTACTGTACAAGACAAAGTTAATATAATATATAATATAAAATATAAAATCAAATCACTTGTTATTGGCTTATTGTAAACATATTTCCTTCTAAGTTAAGGCTGAAATTGACATTTTCAAAGGTTTTTAATTAATCTTGATATTGATTTCATGTAGGCCTAGGCCATAGACAAGGAAAGAACAGATCCACAGCCGCTAGGTTAAACATATTGTGCTACTTTTCAAGGCTTTACGCCTTCAATGTTGGGATCGCTAGGTGCGATCCCCAGTGACTACAGTGCAATCAAGTGAGCATTTTTTAAACAACTCACTTTAAACTCGAATGTACTAAAAGGCAGATACAAAATATGTGCTCCTCGAGGGTCACCGAGCAAGCTTCAGGTAGCGCCCTCCCCCATCTCTAAACCCCCTCTCGACCCAAAGTAACATAATCCTACCACACAAATAAGTTTACTCTGACTGCACATCACAAAGAAAACTTGAAACACAATGAACCTTTTTTTTTTAAACTAAGGGACTGGCTGTAAACTGCAATTATTTGTTAAGGAGCAATGAGAAGAATCGCAGACGTTTATAAATACCAATTTATTTAAGAAGTGGTTAGATATTTTTTAATATTGTTTTCACCAAAATTAGGGTGAAAGTTCTGACCAGTTAAATAGTTTAAATTTTAATTCTAAAATGTTTTTTAAATGTGTGATATCTTATATAGAACTGTATAAAACAATCCCACAAATTGTGACGCTACCAAAACATGACTACTTTATAGATGGCTAGATAATATACCGCGTGGCCACTAATACAGATCTATAATATCTCTTTGATGCTATGTATTTAAAATCATTAATGTATACTTGAAATAATTCAAAAACTGGTATTTTCCCCTTGTAAATTAAAATTCCCACACTCAAGTAACTGAAGTTAAAACAAAAATATAGGATGGTTTTAAATAGTTTTAAGGGTTTCTGTTATTTAAAATTACGTAGTAAACACTAAAGTTAAACTATTGTATTTTGTGTGAGTACATGAATGCAGGCCGGATAGTAAACTAAAGATATTGCAGACAAACGGGCCGGTCAGATATGTCTCGCGGGCTGTTTGTTTGTGAATCCTGCCTTATCATTCGACCTTGAAGGGGGGTTCTGTCTGTTAATAAAAGTTAAATCAGTTCAAAATTTTAATTATTCATATAGGGCCCATACGTATAAATAAAATTATGTACAGTTTATTGAAGCAATTATTCGACATATTATATACCCTTCACTCTATTTATCTTAAAATTTAGCAAGCTTTCTTTTATGAATTACTAGCAATCCTGCACGGCGTTGCCCGTGACCCACTGTGGTATAAGAATTATATAAGCAAGCACTCCCCTCCCCTTCCCCATGATGCCTGTATCTCTGAAACATAATTCTAAAACAGATAATAAATATTTTCTTCAAAAATTTGTTTAAAATAGCTTAATTAAAAAGCTAATTTAAAATTTAAAAATCCTGCTTCGAGGTCCATTCGGAACCCCTTCCGTCCACCTATGTTAAAAATTTCAGATTTCTGCGTGCCGTAGATTTGGCTGGGCATCGCACACAAACAAACAAACAAACACAGCCAAACACTTCCTTCTATTATTATAGACTATGATGTAACATTGTGGCTTATAAAATATGACTATAAACTAGTTTAGTCCATTAAAGTTTTGATGTCACCTTTCAGTGTAAACCGATTGTAGGCTACATACATATTATTTTGATATGTGAGATACAAAATAAATAAGGTATCTCAAATGCTTTCTTATTTACTATTTAACATATTTTGTTATTAAATGAATGATTTTTAAATAGGAACTAACGAGTATGAAACTATACACAGAACATTTTAACATTATTTTATCATCACAAATTAAGATTAGATACTTATTGGTTTTACCGTTCGTTTTTTTAAATATGTTGCTAGTTATCTTGCATGCAAAATAGAACAGAAATTTCACTGTAAGCTCTGCATGAATACATTAACAAAGTGTGATGCTAACATGGAGTCATGACATGATTATCTAATTTTTCATAGAGCATATTTCAATAAAGGGCATGATGACTTAGGGAATCTCAAATCCCCTACAGATATGTTCACACACATATCCTAGAAATATTTATTGAGCAATTTCCTTATGTGCAACACAAAGAAGGTATTGTACATATAATGTTAGGAAAGGCATTGAAGAAAATAAGGATAATATACCCTCATTGGCTTAAACAATGCAAAAATCACAAGCTATTTTGCACAAAGCCACCTCCTTAAAGTTAGACTCCACAATCACTTGCTGCGGATTGCAAAGGAGAATATTTAATATTTAGGGAAACCGACACAGAAAATACTGAACGTATTAAACCAATAATCTCATCTTGTTGAGTGAACTTTGGAGAGTTGAGTACGTGTGACTTTAAGCTGATTTTGATACCAATTAAATGTAATATTATTATTATTATTATTATTTAGCACCGCGTCTTACTACCCGTTCGAGTTATACGCTTAAGTACTAATTACGATAATGGATTAGGAATTGGAAGGTTGAAAAGAGGAAGTGAACCCGCATTTGCGTGGAGGGAGAGTGGAAAACCATTTAGGAAAAACCACCCCCAGTTCACCCGACCGAGATTCGAACCTCGATCTCCCCGTCCTCGGGCTCAACACGACTAGTGCGTTAGCCAACTACGCCACCGAGGCGGGTTAAATGTAATAAATTAACTGTGTTTTGACATATTTCTATGAATCTAGACTCTTGTCTCAAAAGTAATATTTGTAGCTTGTTCCATTTTGAAACGTTGAAATAATGTAAGGATTTATAAGTAGTTTTAATGTTGAATGATTGTGATTGTTTTACAAACAAAACCAGCTGTTTGGCTTAAGCTTTAGGCTAACAACTCTGGCTTTTAAATAGTAGGCTTAGATAGGAGGTATGTTTCAATAAAACACATTAATTGTTAAAGTGTGTAAAAGCTCAAATATATACTGGCATCTAACTAAACACTCTTCATATGACTATATAACTATAGTTGATATGTTAAAAATAAATACAATATTCAAATAATGGGACAATATGACTGTAAAAACTCAAAAACCTACATAAGTGGCCAATGTAATATTCACTACTTTTTGTTTCTTAAATGGTGATTATTTTTCTCCATAGTGTCATTGAGCCTTTAGTTCAAAGTAGTTTTAAGAATGTATAGGAATGTGTTTGCAACATTGAAGCATATAAGACGACTTGTGCTCATCTTTACGTAAATAGACAATTTTTACTTTCTCTCAACACCTTGAAGAGAAAAGTACTTTGCTCGTAAAAAAAAGTCCAAATTTGATAACTATCAACCGCCTGAAACCAAAAAGGTGTTTTTTGCGATGCCGTCTGCCTGTGTGTCTGTAGCTAGACCTAGAGCTGACACTATTTTACTGATCAGGCTAAAACTTAGTATATATTATATTATGGTTTTTATAAGGTTTCCCCAAGAAGTTTTTGGAGTTAGATATCTTACCCTAAAATTGAGGGTAGTTTACTAAAGGTAAAAAAGAGAGAAAACAAGCTATCTTGAAATCCACTGTAACAATTTTTATAAAATTCCGTATCTGGGCAATGTTTATCATAATAAACTAAATGGCTGTTCTAATAATCCCATGAACATAATTTAAGGGTAATTTACATAGGTAGATATTGCCAATTTTAATAATATCTTTGCAAGTATTTAAAACAAGAAATAACTCATTATTGTAAGGTTGTAACAAAATTAAAATTAAAAAAAAACTCTTTAGTTGAAATATATTTTTTATAAAACCAATAGGGGGCTGTCCATAATTCACGTAAGGATTTTTGTCATTATTTTGACCCCCTCTTTCTCCCCAAATCTCCCTACTTAAGAGATTGTAAGATTTTCGTTCCCCCCTCTCCCCTTATTGATCTTACATAATTTTCTTACGATTTGGTAAATTATATGATTTTATACAAAAGGATTGGCAATGTGAAATTATAGAATACTTATCGCAGTAAAATTAGGTGTAACACATTATAAATAAATGATATTTTATAGTTATGTATAGCTCTGTACGTTTATAGGCTAAGCTTCAGTGCCATCTGACATCGCTAGGTGCAACCTTTTTGACCAAGCATATGTATAAGTGTTTTTTTAGATTTTGTCTCACCATAAACATTGATAAAATCCTTAGTTAAGATGGATTCTGCCCACCCTTACGAAAACGTAAGAAATTACTGATCACCCCCATCCCAAAAAATCTTTACGAAATTCTTGAATGGTCCCTAGCTTCCGAGCTATTGGCAAATATATTTTTTTAAATTGAGGTCTCGGAAAACGGGAGTTTATTATTATGCTTTTTGATGAAAATATGTAAAATCTGTAAAATATGAATAATGAAGAACAATACATTTATTTCATTTATGCCTCTTGGTATAATGTGATGCTCTTTTTTTTCCATCATGTTTCTGCAAAAATGTATATTATATGGTTTCACAAATCTTACAAGTTTTAAGTAAATGTTTACATTTCTAGACAAAGGAGAGGGAAAGTCTGTGTGGTGCACCAGACCATTTATTTATTGAGGTAGGCCTGGTTATTATAATATGGACACAAGTTAATATTATACAACTTATAAACTTGTTCATAGTTTCGTCTTTATTAAAACATTATTTCTTACTTAGTGGATACCAAAACTGATATCATAGAAGAATCATCTATTTAAAACATTTATCCACAGTTAATTTCAACTGCAATTTAAAAATAATATGTCTAAATATTAGAAGTATAAAGCACAAATATGAGGATTTATTATTTTTTCTCTCTTATATTAAACTAAATATTGATTTAATAATATTAATACGAGTGTGGATATACAGGGATGAGACATTATTGTTTAAAATTCAAAACTACAAGGTCAATTTTGCCTGTAGGGACAATAAATGATGTGGTGGAATTTGTGGTTTTGTTAGAAGAACTTAATGGTTTCAAACATGGACATTTGAAATTTTTAGTAAAGGTTCATTTTTAGACCTAGACCAGAGAGAGTACCGAATTTTGTGGAATTCATCAACCTGTAAGAGATGAAAAAGGGGGTTCAAAAGTTTTCAAAATTCACTGACCGTGCATTTTTTGAACTAGTGGACATAGAGTCTTGAAATTTAAAATGAATGTTTCTTTATATAATTGGGTGAGACATTTTTAGGCTTTTTCAAATTTAATCGTGTAGAGGGGAAAAAAGGGGCAGTAAAGTCTATGTCCTCCAATTAAGATGAAATTTGATAAATGGGGGTTTATCGGGTCGCAGAATTCTAATATGAAATTAATTTATGTACGGCATCCACACTATGGGTCTCGAGGTGTGTTGGTAAAAAGTGTGTTCAAGACTAACAAAACTAATATAAATAAATACTTTCCAGGGTGATAGAAGATTGAAATTTTGCAGACAACCAATGGGACCACTCCAAATAATGATAAAAGTATGAACATTTTTGTTTAATAAATGGGACCTTGGGAGTTTGTTAGTATAGCAAAAATGTTGAAAGAACAATTTGATTTTGATATTTCTAATAAGCAAGGAAAAACTCCTTAGGACTTGGCTCGTGAAAAAGAGGATGATGAATTAGCTGGTTTATTTTAAGAAAATGGAGCAAAAGTTAAGCTTGAGTTTGAAAATGATCAATTTAGTTCACTTTTACAGAATAATTTTGTTGAAGATTGGTTAAGGGAATACAAACAGAATTGTAAGGGGATATAAACAGATTGGAAGGGGATATACACAGTATAAAAACCTTTTATGTGTATCTGCAAACTTAAATTTTGACAGTCGTTTAGGAGGACAACTCCAAATAACCAAATAAGTCTTAAAAATGGAAATTTCTAAATAATAGTTAGAAAAATGCGCTTAAATATTTACAAAACTAATAGAAACAACTAATTCCCACTGTGGTAGAAATTTATAAGTAAAGTAAAGGGACATGTCAAATTACTATAAGTCTGTACATTTTTAGTTTTAAATGGGACCACGGGAAATCGGGGGGAAGGAGTTATAAAAATAAAAACTACTTTTAGCTGTGATAGAATATTTAAATTTGGTAAGTAGGTAGAATGACCTTTCAAAATAACAAAATAAATCTTAATATTTGAAATGTATAAGTGGGATTTGAAGGAATGATAGGGGAAGGGGGCGAACTCAACATTTACAAAAACTAATATATTCAACTACTTCTCTGTGTGGTAGAAAACTTAAATTCATAGGTATAGGGCCACTATAAATAGAGAAAAAAAACGTGAACATTTTAAATTTAAACTATGGGAAATAGGGGAGGGGGAAGCTACAGCTAGAAATAACTTTTGAGATGAGGTTAAAAATTAAAATTTGAAAGACAGGTAGAAATAAAACTCCAGATATCCAAATGAATGTTATAATTTAAAATTTCTCAAAGTGGGTTTGAAAAGTGGGTTGAGTGGTTAAAAACTTAGAAAACTATTAGAAACAACCTCTTCTCAGTTTGGTATAAAACTAAAATTCTGCATATAGGCAAAGATACCACTCCAAATAACTATAATAAAAGTCCGAAAATTTTAAAGTTTATAATGGGAATCCAGGAAATAAAGGGGAGTTTATAAAAACATTTAAGTATGGTATAAAATCTAAATTTTGCATGCTGGCAGAGGTACGGCTTCAGATAACCAAATAAGTCTTAAATTTGAGATTTTGAAGTGGGAGTTATAAAAATAGGAGGGGGAGGCTAAAATTTTCAAAACCAATGGATAAACTACTTTTATGTGTGGTATAAAACTGGTACTCGTCAAACAGAGATAGGGACCACCCAAATTAACTGTAAAGTCTGAACATTTTAAATTTCAAAATGAGACTACATAAATAGGGAAGGAGGGGGTGGGGGAGGGGATAGGGGTGTACAAGTAGGAGGTAGAAAATTTTAATTTGTCAGAGGGATATATTCAAATAACCACAAACACATTTTAAATATTAGTTATTTCTAAGGAGGTTGGTGATATAGGGGGTCTCAAATTTTTAAAACTAAAAGACTAAACTCCTTCTCAAAGTGTTAGATTATTGACATATGTCAGGCGGGTTTAAAGACCAATTCAAACAGTATCAAGGCCTGAATTATTAAATTTCAAAATGAAGGCTTGGAAAATAGGGAGGGATGGTCCCTTAAAATGTTTACAAAGCTATATAAATGCAATTTTTGTAGATATAAAAGCTTGAAATGTCGCCATGTAATATAATAATAAAGCAGGTTTGAGTCGCTAGACAGAGATAAATTGTTCACGGTAATTCATTTAAAAAGTTTATCATCTAATACCGCTATGCTCATGACAGATATTCAACAACTGTTAATATCACCAAGGGAAGGAAATTAAACTATATATTTCTACTGGAGAAATATTTATTTATTTTGGCCAAAAAAATATTTTGATAAAAAACTTCAAAAACATTGGCATTTTCTCGCGTTTCCTACGATCTTGAACAAATGAAATTTCAAATTTGAAGTCCAGGAAACGGTAGCACTAAATGTATGCAACCAACCTAGAACATTCTTTACAGTGTGGTTAGGTTGGCATTTGGTAGCCCCATAAAATATCATATAAGATAACCAAATAAGTCTTAAAATTTCAAATTGAAATTGTAGAAGCTAGGAGGGTGAGGGAGACAGAGGGGTTTGGAAATGAGAGTAAATTGCCATCTTTCCAAAAAAAAAAATACTTTTATGCATGAAAGAAAATTTAAATTGGCCAATTTGATAAAAGGACCATCTGTAAGAGAATGATTATTTTAAGGTATATTCTGGCAAGATGTTAACCTACGCTTGTACATTTCCTTGACAGTCAAGAAAGTTGGGTTACCATCCTGCTAAGAGTAGCAAATAGCTCATATAGCTTGCATCCTGTTGACGAGCGAGCATGATGCGACCGATGGACCTTCCTGGCTGGTGAAATATTGAGATCAGCAAGTTTGTGTGTGAGAATAAGACAGGACTGTTGAATGTTGGACGCCATGCTGAGTGCATGTGGGTCGGTAGCGTGTACGACTGCGTAATGACGATATAAAATGTGATCTGGTGGTCCACCCCGCCGGAGGGTCGATCGTGGGTCTACAGGAAGGTTGCGAGACCGTTATCATGCCTGCTTCCTCGCCATGGGAGATCCAACCAGTTAACCATGTTAACCATATAGTTTAGTATTTGAATAGCTTAATAAATACATCTTATTGGACTAGCTTGCGAGTCTCACTCCCCACGAACCATCCATTCCAACCCCTACCGCTTGAGGTCCATCCTAACCATGTAAGTCCCTACGGTGCCACGGTAGTGCTGTAGTAGGGTTGGCTACCGGGTACCCAGACAAAATTAGTAACCTTACAAAGTCATGTCAGAAGTAGACATGTGGAAGTTACAGAGTTTTGTCAGAATTAGGATAGGGACGTTACACGTTCCACATAACCATAAATTAGAAAGTTTGGAATTCGAAAATTTACTGCTGGGAAATGGGAGGGGCCTCTAAAATTTCCTAATATATAAAAACTCGATATGTTCCAAATGTGTGTACACTTTATACTAATTAAACCTCCCTCATCTCTAACACAATAGTGTAATTAGTAGTACATAAGCGTATAACTCGAACAAATATTAAGGCACGGTGCTAACAAAAATAACAAAATAGAAAATGCTATCGATGTTGACAGCAAAAAATAAATCTACTTTCTAAAAGGATCTTTTTATAAAAATTGGACTGTATTAAGATATTTGTAACACTAAATTTGTAAAGGCAGAGGAAGAAAGTTTAAAGTACTAAAAGTAAATCAACACACAAACTAAAGCCTATCTTGAAGTGGATACATTAGATTTACAAATACATAGCTATTAGCGCATATCTAGGAGCGACATAACAATTAAAATAAACCAAGTAAGGTGACATAACTTGGTGACCATGATTCTCTTTGGATAATAATGGTGCTTCATATTTAATATGTTTCTGTTAAAGAGTCTATTATTTAATTTATGCTCGTTGGTGAAATGTGATGCTCTTTTTCCAAACATGTTTCTATGATCGTGCTTAGGTAAAGTTTGCGTTGTCAATGGAGTGCGACAGCTGCCCTGTGATTGCGCTTGTTTGTGCACTCAGATTGTAGACTAGGTAATATTTTATTTCTAAGATTTTTTATTTGTTAATTGCCATAACTGGTTTGTGATTGCCATGGTTAGCTTAGTATTGTACACGAAGGAACTTTCAAAATTATGACAGCTGGATGTTCACCAATAAAGTTTCAAACCTATCCAAACTACATTATCAGGACCTTTTTTCTTTACTTTAGTAGATAATTTTTATAACAAACACTTAATAATTATAGCTGTGATTAAAACAATATTTGGGTATAGTTAAGAGTATTTTTTTTCGTATACTTTGAATTGTCAACAATTTTACTCACTTTGCTAAACTCTATTTTATTGTGATATAAATATTTAGTTTTAAGAAAATCTGCAATTATTAATTGTATGAAAATATTGTTATATTATAGTAAAATAATATTATACTGAAAGAGTTTTCAGTGTAATTTTTTTTATATATATTTATTTCAATAACTCTTTACTAAAATTAAGAGATATTTAATTTTCTATACAGACACTAGAAGGTGTTGGACAAGTGTAATTGGACAGAACATTATGAGCTTTTTGTTGTGTAGTCCTAAAGCACGTTTAGGGAGATAAGCTTCATTTTCAGACTTGATTTTATTATAAAATGATTTAAAACCGATTTGCTAACTCACATTGCACATTAGTATAAAATAATAATACTAATACTTAGTACAGCATCTTACTACCCTTTTGGATTATACGTTTAATTACTAATTACTCTAATGGGTTAGGATTTGAGAAGGTTGGATATAGAAGACGTGAATCCGCATTTGCGTGGAGGGAGAGTGGAAAATCATTTAGGGAACCCAGTTCAACCAAGAGATTCGAACCTCTGTCTCCCCGTCCTTGGCAGTCTAGCTCAACACTAAACTAGCGCGTTAGCCAACTATGCCACTGAGGCGGGTATTAATATAAAATAATGTTGAATATAATCATTCCCGTGTTTAAAATAAGGGGATATTGCCGATACCAAATATATACTTAGGAAACCCTTTACATTGCATTTTCCATTCATTTAACTCTTTTTTTTAGTTCATAAAGTAGCAAATCCCCTGTATATTTTGTTTGTATTAATTTGACAACAAAATGTAAAAATAAATGCAACCTTTACAACATAAGTATTTAATTTTAATTACTCATATATTTTGTGCTTACTTCCCATTACAGCTATTCGTGTATTTACTCCAATGAATAAGGATTGAGGAAGGTAAAATGTTTGGAAAATGTGGCAGTATTTGCATTAAAGGAGAAAAAACACTCTCATTACACCCGATTGGGATTCGAACATCGATATCCCAGTTATATGCAGTCCAGTCTAACGAAGAAGTGAATCCTAAAGAATTGTGACGGCAGAAGCTGGTCACAAAATATTTAATAATTCATTTACAGGTACATTCCCAAGACCGCGTGTCTCTGTAGAAGCACGGGCATTGTATATTTGGGTCCAACACTCTCAATTACTTGAAAAGTTTTGGACAATGAAAGGGGGGTGAGGCGGGGTAAGGGGTTACTGCTAACTGAACTGAACTATTGTACTCTGATAGACAGACAGCTACAACTAACTCGCACTCTCTTATCTTGTCTTTCTCATGAGAAACATTTTGAAAGTGAGTTGTTTTAAAGAATTCTCACTTGCAAGCGCTATTATCACTGGATATTTTAAGTTCTACCTGATTCGAGGGGTGTAACAAATCTCCCGTAAGGCTGTGTATCTGTTATTTCCTTGTCTGTGGCTTAGGGCTATGTCTAAATATTATATATTTTAAACAGAAAATACTATCATAATTGTATAGTGATTTTTTTACAATCAATACGTAAATCTGACATAGCAACAGATAAAAGCTTTCATAATCTTCTTACATGATTCGAATTTAATTTTTTAATTTGTTTTGTTTATTTATTCTTTTTTAAATTTATAATTACATCAAAATCAACATACATAAACACAAAATTAAATAGGCCTAAATCAAACTACAAAACAAAAAGTATCAAGGTGTTCAAAAACCTGCGTGGATTTGAACATTGACATATTTATTCCAAATAGCATAACAAAATATCCAAGATGCAACCATCCATCATGAAGGTTAATTGTTGACTGACTTTTGGAGGAATAGCTCGAAGGAGGGGAGGCTCATTTGCTGATGAGGGGATTTGAGATGAATTGTTCAAGCACTACATTTATATTTTACATACGATAGCATTTTAGGGTTAACATAGTTACTTTCATTAGCTCACACTATACAACCAATGGAAGAACTACCACTTAGTGGCCTGATTATACCTTAGAAAGCTTTCATTTTGATATATTGTTCTGCGACACACATGTTGTGGTTTCGTGTTCTATGTAAATACCATTAATTTTCCTTACCCTTCCTTTGATTCTCTAGTTTTTCATTTTTATAATTTGCACCACCGTGTCTTATTAACCTATCGGGAAATCTGCGAATCTACACAAATGAGCTAGGTTTGAATAAAGTATTATTTAGAGGAAATGTACAAACTTTTATATGGAGGGAGGGTGAGAAATGTAAGAAAAAACACCCTCAGTTTACTCGACAGCGACTCAACCACCGATTTTCCCGCCATTGGTAGTCCAGTTTGTTGCGAGAGTAAGGCCATAGACCTGGGGAGGGAAATACTTTCTCCAATCGCCACAAGTGGCGAATTTAAGTTTTCCAGCTCTCATAGTAAAATAAAGTTTTTCCTGACGGTGTGTGCTGTTTGTAAACTGCTATCTCCTGCATATATTAGAAGCATTCCACTTTCTGAATCAGTCATTGACATTACAATACTCTCCTCCACACCCTATCCCAACATTTTGTTCCAACTCTTCTGTCACTTTGAGTCTAGACTAGAGTTGGACACGAATCACATTTTCACTGCGGGACGGAACTGGGTCAAAATAGTGAGAAAGGGAGATTATAAAAATGACACTCTAGAAGTAATTTTAGATTTAAAATATATTTGGATCATTGTTCAGACATCTGTTTGCTCAAAAGTCATTGACCATGCAACGATACTCCATCCTTCCTACATACAAACTTTTTTAAAAAGTGTGTGTTTTGTTTTAAATGTTCAATTGAGCAACCTAATGTCTCAATTTTTACATAGTGTGGCAAATTTAATTTCTCCTTTGCCACACTTCTGGCTACATTGGCAAATATGTTTACCACTTTTGTTTTAGATCACTCGACCACTGAAGCAGGTCTCTTAGTTGCTAATAACCCACTGTTGAATGTAGGACTGAAAGGTTGACAACAGTTATATGGATACACTTTATGTGCCTTATTTATTTCAGAATAAAAAGGTACCTAACATCGTCCAAGATGACCAATGAATTGCTGCCAGATTTCCCTCCTGGTCCATTGGATGTTTACCGAAAACAGGCAACTTTCGATTGGAGGAAGATGAGAATCTTTGTTGAGACTGAAGACATTCTTAAATTCAAGGTACCATACATTAAACAATTTTACAAGCACGTAAATGCTTTTTTTTTAATCAACATAATTTCTTAAAAAAACCAAGTATTTTATATGCGGTTCATTAGAGTTTACCTGACTCATTAGAGTCCACCTGTAAATAGTAAAGTAACAAAATTGCAGGTGAGTGACCAAAAATAGGTAGTTAACTAACTGTAGCATTATGTGGGATTGTTGTTAAATAATAAGGACACAGAAGAAAAATAGAGAAATTCCTAATTTATCTCAAATTGAGTTTGTGCTGCCATCTGTTAGACAATCATGAAACCTTTCTAATTACACTTTAGATTATGATTAAAAGAGATATCCATCATGTTTAATTTATTTTTTAATTTATATATATATATTTTGTCCAATTTCGAAATATTGTTTCAAAATAAAATTCGTATTGAAACGTGCTTAGTTATACAAATATTATTCCATATTATCCAAGTCTTTCTGGCTAGTGTCGATATTATCCTGTTGATGTCGTAAATGAGATAAACTACTTTCTATTACTGACTTATCCACTGCACCTGGCTAATGCTGATATCTCCCGGCTAATTTAGACATTATCCAGATTTCACACATTACCCTTAACATATATATATATATATATCTTCAATTAATTATTTGTTACACAATGTAGGATATAATATCTAAAGGGAGTACTATTTGTTAATATCAAAATACAGGTCCACATTTGGAAGACCCTGGAGGATGACCCTATATTTCAGCATCAAGTTTCCACCCCAAGTCTTGATGAAACGCGGCACATTGCTGTGAAGAGAATGATCCAACTCAAAAAGTATAACTTCTTGAAAATTGAAAATGTCATGGAGAATATACGCAAGGTATTTAGTGTGTAGATCTAAAAATAAAAGAAGCCATAAAAATTGTCTTCTAAATATGTATTATTTAGAGCCTAAACCTTCACAACAAACAATATATAGCTTAGAAAATAAATTTTGAGGTGAGATATATTTGTTTTTATTCACAGCACACCTTATGGTGGGAATGTAGGGAATGCGAGAAAAGGTCAGTGTTTTTGGAGTTTTTGTATCAAAACATTTTTATTGTCAAAATAAATCAAATATTGCTCCAGTAGAAACATAGTATAATTTTCTTCACGTGGAATATCAACAGTTTTTTAATATGTCATGAGCATATTGACAATATATGTCAAACTTTTTAAATGAAGAAAAAAGTTTATTATTAAATTCCAAGATACTCTTGACAGATATTCCACAAATGTTGATATCACCATGTGAAGGAAATACTAGGTTTGTGCTGGAGCAATATTTGATTTATTTTGACCAAAAAAATATGTTGCTATAAAAACTGCAAAAATACTAACCCTTACTTGTGTCCCCTACACTCCCATCTAATCGAGAAATAATGTATGAACTCAATTAATCCTGAACCAAAAAAACTTATCAAAGTAGGGGGCCTACTAGTTTTTACAGTCATCATTTGATGATGTCGGTGTAGTTGGGATCATTTTAGTAGTTTATTTATTTCAAAAATAATTATCTTTAAATTTTGTTCTAGTTTTGAATTTTTTTAGTATGGTAAATCTCTTTTGCTAGTCTCGAGTTCACTGTTTTCTAAAGTTTCTCAATTGTTGTTTTTCTTGTCGTTTTGTTTTCCAGCCACTAGCATTTCTTGGAGCTTTGTTTCAATACGACCCTTCTGCTGCAGGGAAGTTGTCGCTAACCTACGGCTTGTTTGAAAGCTCAATCCAGGGCATGGGCACTGCAAGACACTACCCCTTTGTGGAAGCATCTACTGAAGGAAAAGTATGTATGTTCAATTTTATATATAATTAGTATAGGGGGGTTTAATCCATTATTTTATGGATTTGAATCTCCATTTTACCTACAAAAGAATTACCCTGAGCACAGAATGACTCCTGGATAGCTCAGTAGTTAAAGTATTGCCATACTAAGCCAAAGGTCCTGAGCTCAAACCCTATATCCAGGTGTCATTTTTCAATTTAAAGAATGTGATATTTAGATCTGGCTATAGCTGTACTTAACAACTATAATATTACATTTTTAATTACATAATTTAAATGTAGTTAAAAAAAATATATTTGGTTTAGTGTTTAGGTCACAGGTCCAATTCCCGTTTCCTGACGTTGTTACTCAACTAAATATTAGAGATGAGGTGCTCAAATCTCTTGAATCCTATGGTATTCAAGAGAGTCAAGTTTCATAAAAATCACAAAAGATATTTTGAATACAATTTATGAAGTTCTTGAATTGAAATCACAATTTTTAACAATTGGTAAAAGGAATTATATGTGTAGTTGGGAAAATAATAAACAAAACAAAACATGATAAAATTGAATTTATATAGTTAATTTACTCAAAAAGAGCTTTTTATTTGTGTATTTTTGCTACATGGCATAGCCTTAAACCGTTTTTCAAGATTCAATTTTAAATATTTGCACTATACAAAAATTGTAATGTTTTTTAAAGATTCAAGGATTTGAAAAAAGATTTGAGATTAAAAATAAAATTAAAGATTCAGATTAAAGAAATATTTGAGTAGCTGTCATCTGTTGTTAATGATAATTTCAACCAGTCGAAACTGTAGGCATGATCCATTAATTCTTATAGAATAATTTATTGTTTGTATTTTTTCCCATTTTTTATTTTGCCGTTACAAAAGAAAACACCAAAACTTGTTTCTTTTAATAATTTAATATTACCCGCTTCACTGGCCGAAAGGTCTAATGCGTCACTTTCACGTTAGACTGGCCTGCTGATGACGGGAATATCAGGATTCGAATTCCAGTCGAGTCTATTAAGTGTGGTTTTTCCTAAATGGTTTCCCACCTGCCTTCTACGTAAATGCTTCCTTGCTCATCTTTATCCCATGAGAGTAATTATCATATATACGTACAACCTGAACCGGTAGTAAGACGCGGTAATAAAAAACTAATTTAATATTAATAAATTTTTACAGTACAGTTTGCTAAGTTTAACACAGGGATCTAACATTAACAAAATTTTATCTCTAAAAGCATGCACAAATTTTCTTCATATATATATATATATATATATTTCAGATTGGTGGAAGCTTTGCCCTGACAGAGGTTGCTCACGGCAGCAACGTAAAGGGCATGAGAACTCGAGCCACCTACGACCCCACAACTCAAGAATTTATACTACACACTCCAGATTTTGAAGCTGCCAAGTGCTGGGTTGGAAGTTTAGGTAACTAAATGTACATTTCAAAATAATTTATACCCTTTGTCCACCCCATAATGTATCAAGCTTACCTTGCATTATTCCACTATGGTGTAACTTAGTAGAGATGGCACTCTCGAATCCTCGCCCGAATCCTTTAGCTTTCGAGATATTCAAGATTCTTAAAAACATCCTCTGAAAATTATCTTAAATACAAATATGAAGAACTTTACTTGATATTACAATTTTAAGCAAATTGGTAAAAAGAATTAAATAGACTTTTGTAGTTGAATTTATAACAAAATCACAAAAAAGGACAATTGTATTTATATAAGTAATTTACATAAAAAGTGTTCTCTTTGTTGTATGATATAATATACTTGATAAACACGATAGTATTTTGTCTATGGCACCGAGCCTTAAGTTGAGGATGTAGGTGGCGCAAGAAAATGTCAGTGTTTTTGCAGTTTTTATAGCAAAACATTTTTTTGAC
The DNA here is from genome assembly GCA_902151455.1 of Timema bartmani. Taxonomy (NCBI): domain Eukaryota; kingdom Metazoa; phylum Arthropoda; class Insecta; order Phasmatodea; family Timematidae; genus Timema; species Timema bartmani. The sequence goes on along the minus strand of CABFWB010000617.1, from coordinate 25,875 downwards.
CAAACTAAATCAAATTTTTCTCCAGTATAAATACATAGTTAAATTTTCTTCACATGGTGATATCAACAGTTGTTGAATATCTGTCGAGGGTGTCCTGGAATTTAATGACAACTTTTTCTCTTCATTTTAAAAGTTTGCTATGCTCATGACAGATATTCAACAACTGTTGATATCAATATGTGAAGAGAATTAAACTTTATGTTATTCTGGAGAAATGTTTGATTTATTTTAGCAAAAAAAAAAGTTTTGAAATAAAAACTGCAAAAACGATGACCTTAACTCGCATCCCCTACATTCACACCTTAAACTAAAAAAATAAAATAATTTTAAATATTTTTTTCTTTAAGTAAAGTTGAATATTTTTAAAGATTCGAGGGTTCGAATTTGGATTCAAGATTCGAAAGAAAATTTAAGATTCAAGATTCGGATTTGAGAAATATAAGATTTGATCCATCTCTAGAAGATAAGATAGGTTCTTATTGTAATCCAGGTTAGGTTCAAGGTAAACTGAGTGTTCAGTTGGATACCGTCAGCAGCGATACTAGTTAAGGTTTGTTAAGATCTTCACAACTCCTGATNCACTAATTAGTCTAGAATGCGAACATTCTTTTCTTTTTAGCAGCCAAGATTTGGTCCACCTTTGACTTTTCTTAGAATGTTTTAGCTTCTTATTTACACAGCTCAAACCGATAACTGATAAGAGTAACTCTCCTTCATCCATTTGTCTTGGGCAAACTAGTAAAAGACTCTCCACCACTGAGAAGAAACTGGAAACTACTGAAGAAAGTAAAAGTTTGCGCACATCTAACTGAAGGTATAAAAGGTTAGGCTCGTGTAAGTAAATCAATTTGCACAAACTGATTTGCACGAACTGGTCTGAGCAAAAAAATGCTTGAGCGTTTAAGCCCAGATTAAGGGGCAGCGTTTTTAAACTGTTGTGCTGCAAAGGTTTAGTAAGTGTGCCGTCGGATTTGCGAGGAAGTTCAAAAAGAAGCGCAAAAAAAAAAAAAAAAAAAAAAATTGAGCTATTTTAACTTGTACTTCCTGAACCAACTGATTATATCAGCACCTGATAATTTCTATGAGCAAGAGGGAAAGGGCCTCCCAATTTTCCCGGGAAAGGTTTTCATATACCTTCCAGGGTTATTTTACAAGCCACAATCGACAAGGGACTGACGGCTTTGCTTCCCCTTAGAGGGAAGTTGTGCTACAGATTTTTATCACCCAAGGGAAACCCATCAACCTTGGTTGGGTTTGAACTCACGAACATTGGCTCCTGAGGCAAGCACTTTACCCTAAGACCATGGAGGTCGACTTCATAGGAAGAACTGTTTATAAAATACAAACAAATTTTTGTTTGCTATCACAATAATAACATTTAACTATTTTACAGGTATTGATAATATCTATCAAAAGTGACAGTTGCAGATCACACGACTTGTTGTATGAATACATGAAAGTAGATATAGTACTAGTAGCTTTTCTAGCTATCATCTAAGGTTCTTCCTATACAAATTGAACTGTAGTTGTTAAATGCTTTACTTAATTGTGTGTTGTTGGTTTTTTTTTGTTTCGAAGTAATATTTAGTTTAAGATGTTCCTGCCTCTTTTATATTTTCATATGTAAGGGTCTCAACTTAGTCTTGTAGAATAGTGCTCCCAATTTATGTCATATCTAATAGTTTAGTACATTTGACAACTTAGCTCTGTCATTAGTGTATCTGTCTATTGAACTAAGGGTCCCGAGTTCCATTCCTGGCATGGCTGAGTAATTTATCATTGTTGAAATGTGCCTTTATAGTTTTACAGTGATAAATTAATGGCCAGGAAATTGGGTGTTGTATCTATTATGGATTTAAGTTGAAGGTTCAACTCCCTGATTGGTTCAGGTGACCGAAAGGATCACGGTAGGGGACCCCAAGGTTAAGATGGCGTGAAGAAGCAGAGGGAAGTCTGCTGGCTGAGTGAGTTAGGACAGCTGTACCACCCGTATCAGTTATGTACTAGGGCAAGCATAAGTCAGTTGGGTTGAGTGACCAGGTTGACCTACTGGCCACCAGGAGACCAGTAGGCCTAATAGGACGCTCCTGGCTGGCCACAACTCCCTGTCCCTTCTTATTGGTAGCCTAACACCTGACCATCAAGTATAAACTCCATCATTCACTCAATAAAACACTCAGTTAAAACCCTAAACATACATGTCGTATTGTGACTAATTCATCACCCCTCCACAATCCAACCTGCTGAGGCGTCACAGAAGGGTGACGGTTTGACGGTTACACATAAATATTTATTTTATGACACTAATTTTTCAAAATTTACCTTTACTCTAGTTATTTAAGAGTCTGTTACTAATAATAAATAATAATTAATTTATGTATTATTCAGGTAAATGTTGTACACACAGCGTCTTGTACGCCAAGTTGCTAACACCTGACGGGACGGATCATGGCCTGCACGCATTCGTAGTCCCCATAAGGAACCCCACGACACTTCTTCCATATCCAGGAGTCACTGTGGGGGATATGGGGGAAAAGGTGGGCCTCAACGGTTTCGATAACGGCTTCGTTATGTTTGACCACTACAGGATACCACGAGAAAACCTGCTCAACAAGAATGGGGATGTCACCCCTGAAGGGAAATATGTTTCACCCATGAAAGATCCGAAGAAACGTTTTGGTTTGTTTTTACAACATTTGGTTAACTTACATTCTTCACTGTGATTTCACTGTAATTATTTTTCAAACTCCAATTTTTGTCATTCAAACTAATCAAAGAACATATAGTTTCTAACCTAGTTTATTTTTTGTCATTGTGTCTTACTACACCTTCGGGTTACACGCATATGAAATAATGTGTGAGAAATGAAGAAGGCTGAATTCAGATGAATTGTCACCACATTTACATGAAGAGAGAGTTTAAAACCATTCAGAAAAAAAACACCTCATTACACTCAACTGAGATTCGAACACCAATTGCCCCATCATTGGCATTCCAGACTATTGTAAGAGTGACACATTAGACTATTCGACCACCGAATTGGGTTTCTGCCCTAGTTAAGAGCACTATGCTGCTTATGTCTATTGCCAACAGATCAACACTGAAGGTATCAAGGAGGTTCATATTTGATTCTTTGCTGTCTCACGACCTTTTACTGGATAGTTAGATTTAAGCTCACACTCTAACCACAAAAATGTATTAAAATACTGTTTATTACATTCTTCGTTTGACAACATTGAAATTGGGATAGATCTAATAATTTGTTTGTATCAAAACATAGTTTTTCAATTTTATCATCATCATGAACAATTTCCAGCCACTGGCCGAGTGTAAAACATAAACCTCTCCGACGTCTCTTTCCTCCCCAACACCTTTTCCCTCTACCCCACACTACCTTCAATCACCTGTCCATTGATCTTCCTCTAAGCTTTCCCGCCCCCATTTAAATATCTAACATCTTTGGTTTCCTCTCCTCGTTCCATCCTTTTATTTTGTGAGAATATTGTAAAATTGTATCTCTGGTCTCAGTAACTACTGTATTTTAAAGTTTAATACAAAAAACTGCACCTGTAGGGTGAGACAGGCTCTTAAGGTGGAGTCAAAGAGAACGCGAGTTAAGGCAAGTATTTTTATAATGTTTATGAAAAAAAATCTTTTGAGCCAAAATAAAAAATATCACTTCATTCAATAAATTTAGTTTAATCTTCTTCATAGTAATCTGAACAGTTCTTTGATATTTATCACAAACGTCATGACATTTTACCAGGTCTTTTCCTTTACGTTTAAAAAGTTTCCATTCAAATGCCACTATGCTCATAACAACTGTTTAGATTACTTATTTTATTTGGCCAAAAAATAATATTTTTTGTTTTAAAATCTGCAAGGCCCACTCATGTTTCCTTCCATCCCACTTTAAGAGTAATCGTAAGAATCGAAAACGTGAACTGACTTCATTTTTCACATTCTTGTATCATCTAACTATAAATGTTCCTTTGAACTGATTTAGGAGCTTCACTGGGGAATTTGTCTACTGGACGGATCAGTATAATCGGCACCTGTGTGGAGTATCTCATCAGTGCTATCACGATCGCCACCCGCTACGCGGCCACCCGCAAACAGTTTGGACCCAGTGAAGACAAGGAACTTCCTGTTATTGAATATCAACTACAGGTACTTTTTTTTTTCCCCCCCCAAAATGAATACAGCAATAGACACCAGAGTTTCCCAAACTTTAGCCAGTCACTTACTTCTTTTGGGGTCATATCTTTTTCAATGTACTACCTTCTTGCTCATCATTAAAAACAAATAAATAACTCTTATCTAAGTGTCCTTTCATTCTTTACAAATTCCCTTCTCTCTCTTTTGTGTTTTTTGGTTTCCTCTTTTAGAAAGTTGGGTTGTACATTTCACACTCTCTCCTGATGAGTTCCGATAGAATGAAACCTAAGTCGGGGGATTGTGTAACAACCATACTTTTTTTATTTCTATTTTATCACTACATCTTACCACCTGTTCAGGTGATACGTATATATAATAATTACTCTAATAAGCTAAGGATGAGGAAGTAAGCATTTCAAAGGTAATATACCCGCATTTGCCCGGAGTGAGAATGGAAAGCCATTTATAAAAAACCACCCTCAGTAGGCCCAATCAGCATTCAAAACCCGATCTCCCCGTCATAAGCAGGCCAGTCTAACATTAGAGTTATGCCTTAGACCCTGTGGCCACTGAAGCCGGTTCCATTTTCTTTAAGAGGCAGCCATTATCTCTTTGTCCACTGGCAGCAGTGTAAAGTGTGAACTGTGTTCTTGTCATTGTTAAAGCCATATTATATATTTTTTCCTTTTATATGTTTCTATCCATCTTATTTGTACCTTCATCCAAATACAATATATATATATATACCTCACAAATTGAAAAAAGGTTTTCCTTAAGTATAAAAGGTTCATTCTATGTTTTAATAAAGCTGTGGTTGTTAGCTAAAAAAGCTGTGACAAAAGGAAATAAACGTAAAAGTCCAAGACATAATGTCAAAATTTGTGTTAATTTGTTTATCAAGCTTAATTTTATCAATAAAATATGTTATGATTGATAAAACTCAGTGGTGTGTTGCGTATCCCCTGAAATACTCTGTGTATCTTTAGCGGTACATGCACCATAGTTGGTAAAGACTGCTCCAAACAAAAGCAAAACTTACAAATTCATATATTATATTTAGAAGAAGATTTCCTGTGTCTTCTTCCAAATATAATACAATTATCTCATAAAGGAAGGTTTTCCTTATAGAGATAAATTCATATATTAGTAATCAAGCTATAGAGATGTAAATTTTATTTTTTAAATTGTTAGACATTTAATTTGTATATAATTCTTTGAATTGAAAATTATATTTATGGTTCATAAAAACTCATTTGATAGACCATGGATTGAAGACCCCTTTCCATAGAATACTTTAAATAAAAAAAATGAATAATTGCTTAATGACTTAAATTCATTATAAAAACAGTGTGGAAACATTGTGAAATAAAGTAATATGCTAGGTAAGTATGTGTCCTTCCCTTTCACTTACATTACCGGTACTTTATTTCACAAGCCTGTTAAATAAACATTTCAATGTTTTTACGCTTTTTTTTTCAGCAATGGCGATTGTTTCCTTATTTAGCAGCAGCATACGCACTGAAAAACTTTTCCGTTTATTTTGGTGAAGTTATGGTCAACTTCCATATTGATTCAGTTTTAGGAAACAAGAAAGAAAAACTGGTAATATTGTGATTAGCAATAGCTAATTTTTATATATATATTTTTTTACCACCATGTATTACTACTTGTTAAGGTTACATACATGTATGATAATTACTCTAATGAGGTAGGGATCAGGAACGAGGCATTTTAGAGGTAATTACCCACATTTGCATGTAAGGAGAGTGGGAAACCATTTAGGTAAAACCACCCTCGGAAGACCCAACTGGTATTCAAACCCCAATCTCCCCGTCATCGGCAGGCCAGTCTAACGCCTGAGACCATTCAGCCACTGTTCGGGTGAATTAAAAAATTTAAAGTATTATTAAATATATGTTAATATATTTCATTTTTTTTCTTTTATTTGTTATTTACTCTCTATATAATTTATTTGTGTAATATTCTGTGTCTTCTGTCTTAGGCGGACTTTGGTATGGAGGTGCATGGCCTCTCCTCCGCAGGCAAACCAGTCTGTAGCTGGTTGTCGAGAGACGCTATCCAAGAATGCCGTGAAGCTTGTGGGGGGCATGGATACCTCAAAGGTATCTTTCCCCATTCCTTACACATTTTTTAGTAATTTTTCCCCCCTCAACTTGTCTCACTAATTGTTTGGGCTATATGCACATATGCTGATGAAGTAGGGGATGATTAATCAAGATTTTATAGGAAGTGTGACCACATTTTTGTGGAGTGGGAATCCACTTAGCAAAAAGTACCCTTTGCTCACCTTACCGGGATTCAAACCCCAATCATTTCCCCGTCATCAACTGTATAGTCATTTGCGAGAGTGACGCCTTAAACCAGGTGTGTCATACTTATAATTTGGCGAGAAGGGCCGCATTAGATAATTGAAAATATTGAGGAGATCGCATTTCAAAAAAATATTATAGTTATTTTGCTAAGTAGGAATGAATTCAACTTATTAATACAAAAATAAAAGTTAATGACCTTGTACAAAACAACCAGACTCGTTCTATATTTTCAAAACCAAATTTTAAACCTTTTATTTGCAGCAATCATGTTGACTGTCTTGTCTTTAGATTTAGTGTTGAAGGCACTTTCATAATTTGGTGACAAATGTGTGACCCTAAACTGTGACCTCTCAGGGTGTTTGATTCCTTTTCATGTGAGAAAACAACTGTTAATATACGTAATTGTTGCCTAACATTTTACATATGTGGTGCGAAAATTGATCAATGTCGAAGAAAGAGTATAAATTTGGGTAGACCATCCTCACATGCTTGATTTCTCTCAAGTTTCCCTAATATTACATTCCATCATCATCATCAAATGTTTCCAGCCTGTGGCTGAGTCAGGCTAGTAAAATACCTCCATCTTCCTCTAATCGTTTCCATTCTTCTCCTCTAACTTACACACTTTCTGTTATACTCTCCTCCCATCTCTTTCTTGGCCTTCTTTGCGGTCTTTTTCCTACATACTTAATTTCCATAATTTTCTTTTGCTTCCTCTCCTCCTCCATTCTCATTACATGCCTCAACCACTCAATTATTTAGCTTCCTCTCCTCCTCCATTCTCATTACATGCCTCAATCCCTCAATTCTTTAGCTTCCTCTCCTCCTCCATTCTCATTACATGCCTCAACCACTCAATTCTTTGCATCCTCTCCTCCTCCACTCTTATTACATGCCTCAATCCCTCAATTCTTTAGCTTCCTCTCCTCCTCCATTCTCATTACATGCCTCAACCACTCAATTCTTTGCATCCTCTCCTCCTCCACTCTTATTACATGCCTCAACCACTCAATTCTTTAGCGTCCTCTCCTCCTCCATTCTCATTACATGCCTCAACCACTCAATTCTTTGCATCCTCTCCTCCTCCACTCTCATTACATGCCTCAACCACTCAGTTCTTTGCTTCCTCTCCTCGTCCACTCTCATTACATGCCTCAACCACTCAATTCTTTGCATCCTCTCCTCCTCCACTCTCATTACATGCATCAACCACTCAATTCTTTTGCATCTTATTATTTCATATTTCTACTATGTCTATAAAAAGAAGATGAAGATTATATTGCATGTTGGTTCATCATAAGTTCCGCGGGACGCACAAAATCTGTGATAGGGTCGCGTGCAGGCCTTGGGTCGCAAGTTTGACATGTGGGCCCGGAGTTCAGACCATTGTGGTCCAACTGGTGGCCCACGGCCCGCGCTCACTGAAAATGTGGCCCTAAAAAAAATTACGGAGGAAAATTAAAGGAAAAGGTTTAGCTGCAGATGGGAAATAACTAATGAGTCAAATAAAAATGTGTGTTCAAAAAGATCATGATTGCATTTTATTATGAATTTATTTGATTAATAATAAAAATATGAGTGGGTGCATGGTACATTTTTGATAGATTAATAAACTTTTTATTTGACAGTACATTTTGAAGTATTCACCAGCTTAAAATACAATTTATATATAAGTATTGAAGATAATTGTTTGTAGATTTATATTAACTTGATGGGAATACTGAATATATATTCTGCCCACGGTGTAAACTGATGATCAGATTTGGTCCTTGACATAAAAACGTTGGACCACCCGGCCTTAGACCATTCAACTGTCAAAGTGGGTCTTACACATATTTAATGCAACATTGCAGTACATCTTATGTTATATTATATAATAATTGCAAAAATTGATAAAAAAATAGCTTTAAAAGTTCATCATAGAACCTAAATAGTACAATATTTTCCTTAGAAATTGAACTGACAAAACAATAGGATTTCATACCAAATAGTACCAGAATGACTCTCTTCTTGTACATTATCATTTATCATCCTTAAAAAAACACTTGTTACAACCTTATTTTATCTTATTAACATTTCACATTTATCATTCCTTTGAAGTAACATGTCTCTTGTCCCTAGTCTCAGGACTTGGCGACCTGCGGAACAACAACGATGCGTGTTGCACATATGAGGGTGAGAACAGCGTCCTAATTCAACAGACCAGTAACTGGTTGCTGCAACTGTGGTCCAGGAGGGACGACAAGTCCCATGGACCAATCACGAGCCCGCTAGGGTCCGTCGATTTCCTGTCCAATGCTCAAGAAATCCTGGCCACCAAGTTTTCTGCATCAACCAAGGAGATGGCTGTTAGGCCTGAAAGTAAGTCTGTTACAAGTGAATGCTGAGGAATTTCTTAAAATATTCACCTTCTTTATTTCTTCCCTGCGACTAATTTCCGATGTTACATGTGATGTCCAGCGTTACTCGCGGCGTATGAGTGGCTGATATGCTGGCTCCTCCAAGCCACAAATGATAGAATCAAGTCTCACAGTGACAGCGGGATGGATGCTTTCACTGCCAAGAACAATGCCCATCACCAAGTTTTCTGCATCAACCAAGGAGATGGCTGTTAGGCCTGAAAGTAAGTCTGTTACAAGTGAATGCTGAGGAATTTCTTAAAATATTCACCTTCTTTATTTCTTCCCTGCGACTAATTTCCGATGTTACATGTGATGTCCAGCGTTACTCGCGGCGTATGAGTGGCTGATATGCTGGCTCCTCCAAGCCACAAATGATAGAATCAAGTCTCACAGTGACAGCGGGATGGATGCTTTCACTGCCAAGAACAATGCCCAGGTGTTCTATGCAAGGCCACTTTCCATCGCATTTCTCGAGGTAAGCCGGTTATCTGGTGATTCTCCATCTTCTCCGAACACGAGTGAATACATTTTCTCAAAATACATTCTCTTAGTGTGATTCCGTTTTGTTAGATAGTTGGAATCTTAATACAAATATTCAGATCAATAATATTGACAATGGCAACTCATCATTCATTGTATTTGGCAGCATTGCTCCACAATACTGTAATTTCTAACTGAGTATAAAACTCACCCTTTAAATCCAATTTTGTGAATTGTTGGTCATAAGGACGGTGTTGGGAAGGGAACAGTTTACTAGTACTTTCCCCGTCAAATGGATTTACTACTGGTAACAAATCCCAATAGAAAACTAGGCCTTTACGTAATATAATTTTGTACACAATTTTTTAAAGTTTTGGTTCTTTCACTGTTGATGAAATCTTTGTTTTTAATTGTATGTTTTTAGCACTTCATCCTGTTGAAGTTCTGGCAAAAAGTCACCGGTAACGATGTTGACTCTAACCTTCGGCCAGTCCTTTTGAGGTTATGTTCACTGTATGGAGCTTGGAGGTTGGAACGACATCTTACAATTCTTTATCAAGGTGTGCAAAGGCTTGCTGCTAATCTTTCTTGAAGTGAAAAAACGCTTAGATACTTCAAACATAATATATATATTCACTTAAAGCTTAGTTAGTAGAGCATTGGTAGATTAGTTTTGAAGTTTTGGGTTCAAAATCCTGGGAAAATAAAGACTTTTTTTTGTGTTTGAAAAAACCAGGGAAAAACAGGGAAACATTACCAAAAAAAACAAAAATACTTAAAAATATATGAATTTCAGAATTTTTAACACTAAACTGCAAGCTTTAGATATAGACCTTTGTATGGAAGGAAAAACTTACTGAAAAGTACGCTGAATCGAATACTTGTTTTCATAACAACTGCAGAGCTTACTCTTTTAATATAAAATCATTCTGTTCAAAAGAATAATGGCAAGACTTCACAAAAGACAATTTAATGAATGCTAAAGGGTGTCGGGTGAGAAGTTACGCCCGTCCCTCTGAGATCTAAAAGTATAGTAGCTGGAGATGGAATGTGAGACATTGACATCAACGATCTGAAGTAAAAATTGGAACCGAGCTAGTTGCTTCCGACAGATTATGGCTTGCTGTGGGATGTATATGGGGCCGAGTAGATTCCCGACCAACGACTGGAAGTGAAATTTAATTCCTATATACTATTCTATAAAGTGTCTGGAAGAAATGGAAAATATCAGGAATTTAATATTAATAAAATGCTGGAAAGCCTGATAGTTCTATACAGCCGGATTCCAAAAGTTTTATCTTCTTTAATCCACAATTTGATTTTAAAATTTCCTAAACATTTGTATTAAAAGAAATTATAAAAGTTTTATTGGTATATAATGATGTTTTAAGCTTAGTTTTAGGGATGGAACCCTTGAATCTTTAAGGAGATTTGAGGAGTTGAGAAAATATCAAAATTTAGTTTTGGAAAAAATAAACTACATTTTTTTTAACATTTTAATTGAAACTGGTTTTGTAGCTTTAATATTGTTTATTGGAGTTCCAGCCCCAACATAATAAATAGGACAAACTTAACAACCAGACCTCAGACCATTGATTAAACACTTAACTGAATGTATGAACATTATAATAAATGTTAACATTTAGTTACTATTTTATATTATTCTTTTTAATCCTCTACCCTTTTATTTTCATAATTTTTTAAAAGATTCATATTCAAAGTTGAGATTAGGGATTCAGAGATAAAATAAGGATTCATATTCAAGATTCAAATTTGTAAACCAGTGATTTGACCCACCTCTGCTTAGTTTGTAAATTCTGTGCTGACAACTCTATGTTGTGAAAATTATGTTGCTGTCTTTCCATGATCCGCACAGGTTCGTATCTGACCAACGGTCAATCAGCGCAACTCCTCTGTGATGGTATTCTGGACCTGTGTGCCCAATTGAAACCAGACGCCGTTGCTCTAGTGGACGCCATCGCTTCCCCCTGACTTTGTCCTAAACTCGGCACTGGGCGGTTCTGATGGACACCTGTACAAGAACCTGCAGGCAGCCATCTATCGGACTCCTCAAGTGTTCGAGAGACCTTCGTGGTGGAAAGACATTGTCAACTGGCAGACAAAGTCAAAACTGTGATCCTATCTCTATACTGTGGCAGACAAAATCAAAACTGTGATCCTATCTTTATACCGTACTGTTTTGATGGTAAACTACTTCATGGGTATTTTTATATCATTTGTAAATACAAGGAAAGAGGTGTCAATTATATATTTTTAATGCATCGCAGCAATAAAAGAAAAACAAAAATTTCCATCTTTGGATTATTAATTCCATCTTTGGATTATTAATTATTTTATATAGTCATGGGACCAAGTATTGTAGTAATATGTGTGTGCATAGTAAAAACGAGGATAATTTGTTCCATATGTATCACTTAGGGGTGTGCAGGTACTAGAAAATTTGAGTTTGAATCGAATTTTATTTGTTAATTGAACTCGACTTGAAAAAAAAAATAAAAAAAAATTCAAGTACTTAAAATATGTAGATATTTTATGATTTAATTATTTTTATTCAATCTTATGATATTATTTCATAGTGAAGAGTCGCTCAATACTTCCCTTTTTTGGTTAAAAAATAAGTAGAAATATATATTTATATACATATATATAACATGTAAAAACATATTAAAACATATTAAATTTGGTTAAAAGTTCATACTCTTTTGATCATAACTTTTTTCACACAAATTTATTTTTATTTAAATTGACATGCTACAGTATATTTGGTTTTTATAGTTTATGGATTATTTAAAAAAAATTCAACTAAAGAAAAATGGGTAGTACAAATATTGCTGTATAATACTCAAACTAAATTAAAACTCAATGTTTTAACTTAAACTAGACACAAAGTTAAAAATGCTGAGTCACACACCCCTGATATTAAAACATATTTTGATTATAAACACAAATAAGTGCCTAATGACTATAAAAATATGTATAATCCAAAGAGTAAAGTTCCATGTTTGCTCACTCTAGGGTTAGACTTTTATAAAAAGCAAAAACTAAACTAATTTAATGCTTATCCATGACTTTATTGTAAATCATTGTTTCTCAAATTTTCTGGAGCAGCTTATCCCTTACTTTTGGTTCGAACAACAGGCTCTTAAACTGTGGATCGCAACCCCACCAAGGGTCTTGGAAAAGGATTCTAGGGGTTGCAGCAAACATTAACAAATGCAAGTAAATTAAATATTTAAAATAGAACTATTAAAATTATAATACACCATAACCTTTCATTTTATTTTTGTTAAGTTTGTTTTTTTATTTTTGTCTTCTGGAATGATTATATGACCATAATTTTAATAATCTGTTCTTTTTGTTTACTGAGGTAAACTAGTTTCCATTGTTTATCTGCAAATATAAATTTTGTAAATTATAAACATTTAATAAATAATATTAATTATAGCTGCCTGTATGCATTTTTTGAAATAAATATTTTGATTATATATATTTATCATATGATATAAAACTGTAAATAAAACTGACATTAGAATATTAAAACTCAAGCTATCTGCCCGGGATTGCTAATAGTTTGGTCTTATGAAAATGGGTCACGAATTAAAATTCTTTTAAGAACCTGTTGTCTAAACCAACATGTCTTTTAGAGCTCTTTACAAAAAAAAAGTACAAGCTATGCTGTAAAATGTAAAGTATAAGTGACTAATACAAATTTTAATAAAGCTCTATCAATAGCTGAATCATCTAAGGCGTTAGACTGGCCTGCTAATGACTGGGAGATTGGAGTTCGAATCCCGGTTGAGTCTACTGAGATTGGTTTTTCCTAAATGGGAGTAATTATCATATATGCGTATAGCCTGAACAGGTAGTAAAATGCGTGATAGTAAAAAAATAATGCTCTACACCCTCTTTGTGATTGATTAGTCTAAAGAGTCAATTTCAAAATCGGCTGGAGTGCCGATGACAGAGAAATCTTGGTTCAAATCTCATTCGGGTGTATTGAGGATGATTTTTCCAAAGTGGTTTTACACTCTGCCTCTATACAAATGCGGGTACACTTCCTATAAATTCAACCTTTCTTATCTCTAAAACATTAGCATAATTAGTTCATGCGTGTATAACTCGAATGAGTTGTCATACACAGTGCTAAAAAAATAAGCACTCTAGTGCTAAACAAGTGGAAAAAAAGCTTACAAAAATCCACCACATCGCATCAAAATCTGTTTTAATTTCCTTACCTGAACTACAATTATCAAAAAATATTTTATGATAAATAAAACTCAGTGGTACATCACCTAGCCTCTGAAATATTCTAAGCACTTCTTGGGCTACACATACTACAGTTTGAGAAACAATACTGTAAATATATATATATTTTTCTACGCAAAACTATTTATTTTTACTCCAACAGTACTTTTGTAAAGCATTCCTTGAACTGTGTTTTTGTTATTATTTAATCGTCAATTATATTCCATAGTATTTTGTTATACATTTTCTAAGAAAACAGTACTTACTAGAGAATTATCATTAGCTATTTATTTAAGGTATTTAACGTGCACTTTCTGAACTGACTGATTATATCAGCACATGAGAATTTCTATGAGCAAGAGCGAAAGGGACCACCAATTTTTCCGGGAAAGGTATTTTCACATTCCTAAGCGGGTTCTTCTACATGCCACAATCGACATGCGATTGACGGCTTTATTTCCCCTCTGAAGGAAGTTGTTTGACGGATTTTTACTACTCCAGAAAAATTCACTAACCCCAGCTAGATTTTAACTCACGAACTTTGGATCCTGAGGCAAGCATTTTACCCCAAGACCCCCAAGGTCAACTACTAGAGATTTAATCATTAAATATATTTGTTCACAAATTAGTAACTGACTATCTTTTACTGTATAAATGGAACATATATGAAAAATATAAATAATTATTTTAAAAGAAGATAAAAAAAAATGGATGGATTGTATTTGTACAGAAAAATATGTGAACATTTTTATTTAAGTCTAGAAAATTGACCCTAGGACAGGAAATCTTAAGTTGGTGATGTAGGGGACGTGAGAAAAGGTCAGCGTTTTTGAAATTTTCATACCAAATCTTTTTTTTTTTTGTCATAATAAATAAAATACTGCCTCAATGAAAAACAAAGAGCTTAAATTTTTTCACATGGTTAAATCAACAGTTCATGAGCATAGCAGCATTAGATAAGAATATTTTTTAAATGAAAAAAAAAGTTGTAATCAAATTCCAGGAAACCTTTGACAGATATTCAACAACTGTTGTTATTCTAACAAGTCACACAATGAACACAGCCATGAAACAACACGCCCTACCAACTTGTGTTCATGATGGGATGTGTTAGCACGTCCCATCAGTTGGTATGTTAATTGTAATGTTTTATTCGCCGAGTGTATTGCCTACCCACCACGGGGGAGCCTCTCTCCTCAATACCATCTCTATCCACGCACCTTTGAGCAGATGTGTAACATGTCCTAGCAGCTCGCGTGTTAATTGTGTCAATATACCAAACCAACAACACTAAAAACTAATACGCTGATTGGATAGCTGTTCGCGCCAAACCCCCCCTTTCCACTATGAAACCACACTTGCATCTCACAGCTTCTAAAACAAAACAGCATGGTGTTTTAAAGTGAACAGTAAAATTAATAAATTTAGATGAAACAATGACTTTCTAAGAATAAAAACTACTAGTTTTAAAAGTTAAAGGCCTAAAAATGAAGTTAATGAGTTGAAATTTAGAATAGAAGTTGCCTACAACTTTGATTATGATTTGGGCTACTTATAATTAACATAAAATTTCACAGTTTCTTGTAAATCAGTCATTCTAGCTGAATAACTTATTAATGATAATACAGATTAAATTAGGCCCAGAAATGACTAACACATAGTAGATGTTGAAAGATATTTATTATAATAGTCCTAACTAATTGGATAACATTAATATACCATAAGTAGGGTATTCTCAGTATCTTGATTATGAAACCATAACTTATAATAAATTTAAGGGAGGGAATTTTGTAAAATGATAAATAAACTGTTATTAAATGTTTTTGAATACTATAACTGCTGGGCACTTGCAAGCCTATATCATCAATAGTGAATTTATGTGTTTCAAGAATATTATCAAATTAACAAAATAAACAATGGCAAACAAATATATGTAAATGAACTTGTCGAGGGCGAAGAGTCGAAAACCCTGACCACTTTATAATATCACCATGTGAATAAATTTAAACTCTATTTTTTGACATCCCCACCTTAACCATGAATAAATAATTGATATAAGTGTTGATTGTTATATCAAACAAGATATCCAAATTCTCATTTGTGCTGTTGTGTTTTTACTTTTTACTCAAACAATTCCCCTATATTTTCACATCTGTGTAACCCTCATTGGTGAGTGGGCGGACATAGGTGTCAGACTCTCCTAGTTTGTGTGGTTTGCAGATAACTTGGAGGTTGGGGTTTAAATCTTGCCCATATGTACTGAGATGATTTTCCTCTCTCCCCTCCAAATAAGTACATGTATACACTTTTAAAATGTAAAGCTTAGTTATTTTTTTAGTTATAAAAAAAAGCAATTAAAAGCATTATATTTGAGTATGGTTCATTATCACTGGTACTTGTAAATAATAGCAATAATTGGAAATGTATTTATTGTATTCAATTAATAAAAAATGTACTTTTATACTTAAAACTTGTACCTAACTATATAGTTTGAATTTTTTAAATTTTATAATAAATTTTATGATTATTTGTTTAGTCTTTATTCTTATTTAAATTAACCTTCTTCCCATTATTTAAAAAATAAAATGGTACTAAAATCCTTTACCCATAAACTTTTTTTTTTTTTAGTTCTTTTACCACTGCTTGGTGTTTGAAAATAATATTTTTGGAATTGAATGTGCTCCTCATTTACCCTGAAAGGTTCTAACCCTGACAAACTGTGTGCTGTGTCCTTCCAAATCTTCTAGGCTACACCAGAGATAGGAAACCTGTGGTCTTTTCACATATTCTGTCAATTATGTTTCTTCATCGTTTATGTATAATTATACATTCTTGGATTGCCACTTTGAGTGATTTTATATTACATTTTATAATCTTTATTACATGCTGACTTATAGTTTTAAGCAAGGCCGTAGCCAGCCGATAATTTCAGGGGGGGTTTGGTGAGCCCATCCCCCAATTGACGGAGGCTAGAAAAAATTCTAAATAAAAAACTGTTCTAGAAGCTATCTGAAGTGTTTTTTTATGGCAACACTACCCATTAACTATCGGAGGCTAGGACAAATTATAATTACTAAACGGCTCTAGAAGCTCTCTAAAGTATTTATTATGGTAACATAACACCATAACTGCCGAAGGCTAGAAAAAATTCTAAATAATAAACACCTCTGGAAGCTCTCTGAAGTGCTTTTTATGGTAACACAGCCACCTAATTTGTACTTGTACCATAATTTTGATATTGTTTGAACCATAAATAAAGCCATATATTTTTGTTTCATAAAATTTCGGGGGGGGTTTGAACCCCGAAACCCCCCCCCCNGAACCCCGAAAACCCCCCCTGACTACGGCCTTGGTTTTAAGTATGCTTGTAAAATCCATATCTACAGTTAAATTTTTAAATGAGGAAAAAAACATTTCTTTCACATATTTTATCATTTAGGTGTATGTATATACTTTTTTTTAAGCATTTCTCTATGAATACATAATAAATATATAATTATATCTCTATAAGGAAAACCTCTTTTTGCTTTATGAGGTAATTGTATTATATTTGTAAGAAGCTACAGGAAAGGTGGATAGAAACATAAAAAATGGGACTAACACAATATGGCCTTCACAATGAAAAGAAGAACACAGTTCACGATTTACATTGCTGCCACTGGACAAAGAGGTAATGGCTGCATATTGAAGAAAGATTGGGTGGTAATGATCGATTTTCTTCAAGAATCAGCCATTACCTCTTTGTCCAGAGGCAGCAAAGTAAATTGTGAACTGTGATCTTTTCACTGTGAAGATCATATTACGTTTGTTCCATTTTATATGTTTCTATCCATCTTTCCTATTTCTTCTTTCAAATATAATAAGAAAAATTGAAATTTGTCCTCATTAAATAAAAAGAAGAAAAAAGTGGACACAAAAAAAAACTGTTCGCTCCTATATAGGTTACTAAAAAAATAGACATTAGCTTATATTTAGGTAAAGTATGTCTTAATAATTTCGGCAAAATATACTGTACATGAAGTGTGCGGCCTTCCAATGTACAAAGGTTCCCCACCCCTGAGCTATACCAAAGTGGAACAATGCAAAGAAAGTTTGCTACCTTAGATACAAAGTGGGACGTGGTGTGGATGAATATATGTCATTGTGATGATCACAAGGTTAGCTTCAAACACAATCCATTTTCATTTCACAAATAGGGTTTGAAAAAAAACTCTTGGAAATGTGGAAATAATTCATATAATTGAAGCCGATATTAAAAATGTCAATGTTTGCAGCAAAAGCTCTCGACAAAGCCTTTGTAACTTTTTTGTGCCATGGGCACCTTTTTTCAGTCTGGTGAATCATATAGACCCCTTTGTCACTCTGGTTAAGCCCATTTACCCCATTGTCGGTCTGGTGAACCATATGGACCCCATTGTCAGTCTGATGAACCATATGGACCCCATTGTCAGTCTGATGAACCATATGAACCCCTTTGTCAGTCTGGTTAAGGTCATTCGGACAGCAAGCTTCTCCTAGAATGAATAGGCTATAACATTTTGACAGGGAATTTGTAACATGGTTGAGGGGATGGTGTTGTGTTGTAAAGGGAAGGATGGGCAGTTGGAGTGGGAAAGTAAGCCGGGATTGCCAGCTCTTTGTTCCTAACAGTGTTGTCATAGCACTACCTCTTTTTTTTTCCGCTAAGGAACTTCACTGTTAGAAAATGAATTGTCACCGCATGGCTCACCCGGGAGTTGTGGCTTGAGTTTGAATCCTGGCTACTAAGATTCATAGAATATTGATAATTTAAAATAATGAACTTATTACATGTGTCGCAAAGTATTTATTGTATCGAATGCTATTAGGCCCATATTTATAAAATGTGTTTTTAGAAGAAAAAAATATGTACCGGTATTACTAAGCAATTTAATGAAATATTTGATTGATGAAAGTTTAAGGGCTCTTTTATTATTCTTTTAGCACCTTATCTTACTATC
>CABFWB010000616.1:221633-248644 GCA_902151455.1 Timema bartmani | reverse complement strand
CGAGGTCGACTTGATGGATATCGACGTTTCATGCACGAAGCCCTGAACCCGAAAAAATATTTTTTGCAACGCCATCCATCTGTATCTCGGACTAGAACCAAAATAGTTTTTACCGGTCGTGCTAGAACTTGGTATCTTGAGTTTTCATAAGGTTCTTCAGAGGTGTTTTTGGAATTATCCTTTCAACCCTAAAATTAAGGGTAGCTTACTTAAGAGTGAAAAGAAGAAAAATCTCTTTTCTCAAATTTGACTCTAAAGATTTTAGATTAGTACCTAATCACTGTTTAACACTACAAACTAGATGGAAACTCTCAATTTCCCATGAAAATGACTTTGCGGGTATTTTGCGTGAGCGGAAACTTCCTATTTCGATCATGTCTCTGCAACTATTTAAGATAAGAAATAACCGGCCATCGCAAAGTTGTAATACTAAGTATTTAAACATAAAAACCTTTTGTTTCAAATATATTTGTATAAAACCAATATATTTTGAGATATATATATATATACATATATATATACATATATATATATATATATATACATATATATATATACATATATATATATACACATATATATACATATATATATACATATATATATATAATTTAGGTTTGGGAAATTGCCATGCTATTTGCTGAACAGAGATGTTACTTATTTTTAAATATGTTTCTATAACAGTGTATATTATTTCATGTATGCTCTTTGATAAAGTGTTTCTACACAATATTTAATGTCTCGTCTCACGTGTTTTACAAGTTTTATGTAGATCTCTCCCCTTTTAGGCATTATATTACTAAATCTTAAATTTAGAATTTTCCAACCATAAAACTTCAATTTTTAACTTACATTTTCAAATATCATATATTATAATTATGTTATTTATATAATGCCTATTTTTAAAGTGATTTGTGATAATTTAATTCCTAAACATTTTAAGAACAATTTTTCAACCTACTGCATAAACTATACCACATTTTTTTTGGTCAATCCTATCTTTTATAACATTCCTTACAGACTTCTTTAAATGTTTATTGAAAATATTAATAACATAAAGAGTGATTAAATTGTTTTATTTATAAAAGTCGACCACGTGGCCCAACGGATAAGGCGTCGGACTTCGAATCCGAAGATTACAGGTTCGAGTCCTGTCGTGGTCGTATTTTTTTAAATTGCCACACTAATCCAGTATTTGTTTTTATTAGAACCTCACAAAGTTCTCGAAAAGTTTTTTTTTTCTAGCACAGTGTCTCACTACCCGTTTGGGTTATACGTTTATGTACTAATAATCACACTAATAGCTTTAGGGATTATAAAGATTATGTTAAAGTAAGTGTAACTGCATTTGCATGGAGAGAAAGGGTAAAACCACTTTGGAAAAGCCCACCTTAGTTCACCCAACTGAGATTCGAACCTCGATCTCTACGTCATCAGCAGTCTAGCCTTCTAAAACAGTAGCGCGCTAGATCACGCAGCCACCGAAGCGGGTTTGAAAAGTTTGTTTAGAAAACAGATTAGGCTGGATAGTAAAATACTTACATACATTTTCCAAAATCAAGGGTGTGTTTCATATTATAAGCTAACATTATTATACTTACCATTTAAATTGTCACTTTTTTCCAGCGCATCTCATGACCCTTTCGGTTCACACACATCTATATTATTATTATTGTTATTATTATTATTATTACTATTATCACCGCTTCTTACTACCTGTTAAGGCTATACGCATATATGATAAATAGGCTACTCTGAGGTAGGGAGGTGGAAGGAAGCATTTTAGAGGCAATCTACCCACATTTGCGTGGAAGCAGAATTGGAAGCCGTTTAGTAAAAAACCACCCTTAGTAGAACCAACCGGGACTCGAACCATAATCTCTCCACCATCAGCAGACCATTCCAACACAAGAGGGATGCCTTAGACCAGGGTGGTTCAACGTTTTTCACCCCAAGGGCCAAATCTTACTATCGGCTTGCACCGCGGACCGAAGATATATTTAGCAACCTCATCAACTTAATATAGACCTAATAACAACACTTAATGAACAATTACTTTCAATACTTATATTAATATATAAATATAAATAATATTTTTGGTTGGTAGAATCTTTCAAATTTTATTGCCAGAAAAAGTTTACCCTCACAAAAATGCTGAAATATGTATGCACACACACTTTTACAAATCAACTTATTACTACACAATATATATCATTCTTAATCAAATAAATGCGTAATAAAATGCAATCATGACCTTTTTAAAAGATAATATTTTTATTTGAATCATTAGCTATTTCACATTTGGTGCCACATAATTGCCACCCGGCAGTTTCCTTTAATTTTTCTCGAGAATACAGTAAGGACCACATTTTCAGTGAACGTGGGTCGCATCTAGCCCGTGGGCCACCAGTTGGGCCCCAATACCTTAGACCATTTGGCCATGGAGGTAGGTCGCAACTATATTAATCCCGTTAATTTGCTAGTAATGAATAAGTTATAATTTAGAGTAAAATTTATCCGCATTTACGTGATCGGAGAATGGTAAATCATGGGAAAATTCATCCTCAATACACACGGTAGGGTGACCTTCCTGTCACGCCAAAACCAGACTAAATTAACTTTACATTTAGACCACGTGCACACAAGTTGTGTTTATATTTTTTAAATTACAGTCTAAAATATTTGTTTGCCGCAAGCAACATTCATAAGCAATATTTTGCCAAAAATAAATAAAAATTGATATATTAAGTCAAATATAAATTACATCTAACAAAATTTGCTTTGTATGGTCGACATCCAAAGAGAAAACAATCCAAAACCACTTATTCGCAACTCAATACAAAAACAATTGCTCTCTCTCTAGTGAACGAACAAAAAACAATCGAAATGCGAATCAAAAATGTATTTATTTTTCAATCTAGAAACACTTCTCTAATTACTATCCTATCGAATAATTGATCCATGCATGCGGCGTTCTCGCCTGGAGTCTTTTAAAATCGATAATCGATTAAAAACAAGTTTATTATTCTAGAAGAGTTGTATCAACACCTAACAGATGGCTCTCGCGTAGTAAAATGTTTCCCTAGGATGAAAAAGAAGAATAGACATTGAGAAAATTGTGCTTGGCATTTCGAAAATAAAAAAATTCTGTAAACAGCAAAAGCAAATGATGGAGAACTCTAGAAGTGTGTTTTATGATCATAATTTGAAAGAGGGTGTTGATTTATAACAAAACAAACTTATTTAATTTAAATGAAAAGACGAGTATCTTATGAAAATGTTCTTTAAATATTAAAAGCTTGCTTGATTATCAAACAATTTACACAATCAAGGACGCCGCCTACTTGAAATAAATTATTCTAAGCCCTGGTCTTTCTAATGACAATTCCAAAATGTCATAACAGACAATTATGAGATAATTGAGGATTGTTTTAGTGGTTTTAAAACTTCATAATTGGCATTCTGTTAAAAAGTACCTCGGTGTGAGGATATTTCCCATCAGTTAGATGGTGCCCTTAAGACAATTTTTTTAAATAAAATATAATATTAACAGTCTATTTTCTTAATTTTCAACAAAATCAAGGCTACAAATGTGAATTTGATTTTTTTAAAACTAATCAATGTAAAAACACGTACTGATGGCCACGTCGTATAAAGCGGTAGACACGTACTGCCCAAAATTTCTGTTGACATAAGGGGGCGTTATAGTATTACGTAAGCACCTTGGTGTGATAGTGGGGTTCAAGCTTTGATTATTTTTGATGAGAAGGGGGGAGGGGGCTCAGAACAATATTTACGTAAGGCAGAAAGAGACGTGCAAGAATGGCGGAGTGACCCAGCCAAATAATAATTAAAAGTGTCGAGACGTGGATTTAATGACCTTGTAATCGGTTTAAAATTAATTTAGGTTTTTTATAAGAATGATTATTAATAAATTCACTAATAATTTTTTAATAATTTAAATTAAGTGTCAATTAAAATTTAAAATGTTTATGTTTCCATAACTTTTTTTAAAATTTGATCTGTTTAGTTCAGTAAATTTAAAATTCAATTTACAACCGTGTTTATTGTGAATTATTTTACACCATTAATTATAATTACCAACAATTTATAATTTACATAAAAAGTAATGATTATTCCTGTGCAAAAAAAAAAGTTGACAAATATAACGTAAGCAAGACGGGGGAAGGAGGGGCATTAGGGTGTTTGCTTATTTTTGCTTACAAAAGGGAGAAGGGGTCCAAAATGGACCCCAAAAAATGCTTACGTAATACTTCAACGCCCCCTAAACGTTGCGGGTCATATCCCAAATGGATGCAATGTAGGAAGGGGACAGTTTTTTTTTCATTTGGGACTTATCACGTTGGTTTTAATATCCACCCTCAAAGTAAAGTGGATTGAGCCATCTTAAAGCCAAGTTCCTACCTTTTATCATTTAGATTAGGTCGTTAGTAGCACTGTGTTGAATATATGAACTAACAAACATCTAAAAAAAAAATAGAAACTTTGAATTGAAGAGAGTATGTTAACCTCTTCAAAGAATGCAATAACATTCATTTCAAATGAGGTTGGTAAACCATCCTTTAGATAAAACCACCAAAATTAACCTGGCCACAATTAAGCTCCAGGTGAAGCCACCAAAATTAACCTGGCCACAATTAAGCCACAGGTGAAACCACCAAAATTAACCTGACCACAATTAAGCGCCAGGTGAAACCACCAAAATTAACCTGGCCACAATTAAGCGCCAGGTGAAACCACCAAAATTAACCTGGCCACAATTAAGCGCCAGGTGAAACCACCAAAATTAACCTGGCCACAATTAAGCGCCAGGTGAAACCACCAAAATTAACCTGGCCACAATTAAGCGCCAGGTGAAACCACCAAAATTAACCTGGCCACAATTAAGCGCCAGGTGAAACCACCAAAATTAACCTGGCCACAATTAAGCGCCAGGTGAAACCACCAAAATTAACCTGGCCACAATTAAGCGCCAGGTGAAACCACCAAAATTAACCTGGCCACAATTAAGCGCCAGGTGAAACCACCAAAATTAACCTGGCCACAATTAAGCGCCAGGTGAAACCACCAAAATTAACCTGGCCACAATTAAGCGCCAGGTGAAACCACCAAAATTAACCTGGCCACAATTAAGCGCCAGGTGAAACCACCAAAATTAACCTGGCCACAATTAAGCGCCAGGTGAAACCACCAAAATTAACCTGGCCACAATTAAGCGCCAGGTGAAACCACCAAAATTAACCTGGCCACAATTAAGCGCCAGGTGAAACCACTAAAATTAACCTGGTCACGATTAAACCACAGGTGAAACCATCCAAATGAACCTGATCACGATTGAGTCAAAAGTGGGATATCTCTTGCCAGTCACCCTATACACCGACTTACAGATGTCGAGTCTTGTGGAGTGGCGTCCTCCCCCCATCACTCAACGACGCGGACTGGCAGATGGCGGTTGAGGGAAAGGAGAGGACCTAACCTATCTCAAGCGTCTGGGGTTTTGTGTAGGTAGGGTAGGTCCCTATTGTTCCGACCACCCCCACCAACATACCTGTACACTGTGCAGAACAACAGAACAGACTGCATCCAGTCTACTTGGTCCGACAGCGGGTGGGCGGATAGACTCGGTTCACGATAACTTTGCCCTCTACTTATACTTCATAAGTTACTCAAAATTAGTTCTATATTTATCTACCTCGCTAATAGGTTTATTCAAATTTACAGTTAAAGAATTAACGTCATTATATAAATATATTCAAGAGGTGAATAAATCTGGAGCGATCTTTAGTGATTTTACATTTTTCAGAAACGTCAGAATTATCGCGAACGTACTGTAGCTCAGTTGAGCGGCCCAAATATCTAAACAACAGATAGCCTTCATTTTAAAATACAATTTTTTTTTTATTTGGGTTTAAAGGAGCGTTAACTTGTCCAAGTTCTTGGAGTAGACCGGATCTACACACTAGAAGAGTAACGGTCGGAAATATTTAAGGTGGGATGAATGGGTTCGCCAGCTAAGAGCAGTATTTTGGCAGTTTTTAACAATGAAAAGATGCTAGCCGCTTTGGTGACTTCATGGTCTAAGGCGCTACTCTCGCAGTAGACTAGACTGCCGATGATGAGGATATAGAGGTTTGAAACTTGGTCAGGTGTACTGAGGGTGGTTTACCTAAAATGGTTTTCCACTTTCCCTTCACCCAGATGCGGGTGCACTTCCTATAAATATAGCCTTAACAATCCTTAGAGCCATCAGTGTAATACACGAGCGTATAGCCAGAACGGCTAGTAATATGCGGTGCTAATAAAAAATAAGTTCCTCACCCTACATTTAGTTTAAATTCATCCCGTGCTAAGGGTCATTCTTCACTCGTAGTTTAAGGCCAAGTCTGTTATGGACGTCAGCTACATATGAGCTATCAGACACCACAACCGTCTGCGACTCGGGAGGACTGATATTCTGCCAAGTATATAATACAAGATTTTAATTAAATACAATGCAATTAATATCAACATACACGTCCATTACAGACTCAGCCTTAAGTTATGAGGGAAGAATTAGCCTGATCATGGAATGAATCCTGAACAGCTCAATGGTAGAGCATTGGTGCGCTAAGCCAAAGGTCCCGGCTTTGATTCCCTTGTTCAGGTGACATTGTGATTTAATTGATATAGCCTAGTGGCACTTCCGTAGTAACAAAGATTTGCATCCTGTGAGTTGATATTCATGTTACTGAATTAAGGGTCCCGGGTTCGATTCACGGCATGGCCGAAAAATTTATCATTGTTGAAATGTGGGTTTACCCTTCCACAGTGATGAAATAAGAGCGTTCATCACATGACCACCAACTCGGTAATACAGTCAGCTAGAAATAGTAAATTTACTCGAACACTATTCCACGTGGATCATTTATGATTGAACATCAATAGAGATAGTTTTAATAAAAGTTCCTAATACTGAGCATTGTTGAAATATCAAATGATATTTGGATAAAAACGGCATTTAAAAGGCCGATTTTGACCATTTTAGAATAGATTCACAGATGACTACTGTGCAAAAATATTCATTCTGTCATAATAGGGGCACACTGTAATTATTAACAAGAAACTTTGTCGCTTTGTCCCCTATCGTCACCGCGGAAAATTTTGAGTAATCATTCAAATACGAATGCACTGCACACATTTCTGGCATATCTTGGTCTTTTCTTGTTCCTATTAACTTCCATACAGCGTATAAGCCGAACGGGTAGTAAGACGTGGTGCCAAGAAAAATAAAATAAAAAATAACTCCCATACCTCGCGCTAGCCGGGAGTTGAGTTGGGCCTGCTATGATGAACGCTCTTAACGGCTGGGGACTGGATGCTGTGCCTGTCCTAGTCCTAAAGTTATATTGTAAGGCATATGAAGCTACGACAGACCTAGCAAACTGGTAATGAAAAATATATGTCTTGAATAAAATGCTGACCCAGGTCACAGGCTGGAAACAGTAAAGGATGTAAAACAACTAAGTAACTTTTCTCATTTCCCTTGTGTTTGTGCTATAAAATTGTGAAAAGTAATGTTAAATCTTAAAAAAAGAAGCTAAGATATTAACTCTTTCCTTAAAACTGAAAAATAGATATAAATATCTGCGTAAAATACTATTCAATATACAAGAAAATAAGACATTTATATTCAAAATTACATATAATTTATTTGTAAGTTTCTCATGAAAATGAAATTGCTGGTTTAAAAATTATATGCCTTCACTGCAAGATAGAACAACCGTTTTTCTCTGTAAATATAACCATTATTGATCAGGTTGATAAGAACAAGATGTCTGCAAAGTGCCTCTAGTACAGGGGTATCAAAAATCTGTTTCTGGGTGTCACTAAAAAAGTTTGATATTACTAAAACTTTAGAAGTAGCTTTTTTTTCTAGCACCGCATTTTACTGCTCTTTCAGGTTATAAGCTTATATACTAATTACGATATTTATTTTAGTGATTAGGAAGGTTATATTTATAGAAGGTGTACCCGCATAGAGGAAGAAGAGTGGGAAAATATTTTTTTTTTTAACCATCCTCAGTACATCAGACTGAGATTCGAGCCTCGATCTCCCCGTAATCGCTAGTCTAAGGCGAGAGTAACACGATAGATCAGGCGACCACCGAAGCGGGTTTTAGGCCCTTCTTAAAATTCCAAGGAATCGTATAAATTGAACCAACTATGCACTTACAGCTACTGACAGACACTGTTATTGATAATATTAGTGTCTTCCTGAATTCAAGTGCCTTGTACGAATAATAACTCTTATATTTATAGTTCCTGATACATTAAGTCCTAGACTTAAGCTGTTAATTCATTCCGATGGTTTCCACGCAGGTTGAAGAACTGTGCAAGTTGAATGATGCTTAATATGACGATGTATATTTGACACTATGCATGTTTCAAAGAACAATTAAAGTTAAACAGGCTCTGTTTATGGAAAGAAAGCTGATAGAAAATGATTAACGCTCACGGTAGGGAAAAAAAAAATGGCGATGAAGAGGGTTAGAAATGTGTGGGACCCACTGACTCAATCATCGCCTTATTTTCCTAAACCCTGGGCCTGCAAATTTGAAACTTCGCTCGCCCCCATATAAATGAAAAAAATATTTAACTGGGATATTTCAAAACAAGTTTTTAAATGGGGTAAAAAATTAAAATTTCGCAGACAGGTAGAGAGACAAATTCCGGGTAGCCAAATAAATCTTAAAATTTTAAATTTCTAAGAGGTAATTGGAGAGTAAAGGAGGTTGGAGGAGAGAAGAGGCTCAAAATTTCAAAAACTAATAGTAAGCAACTACTTTTTAGTGTGGTAAAAAACTTAAATTTGGTAAGTAGGCATAAAGACCACTCCAAATAACCATAAAATAGTGAAGATTTTAAATGGATAAAATAGGGTATGGGGGGGGGGGCGGGGTAGAAAATTAAAATTTGCCAGGAATGTAGAGTGATTACTCCCATAACAAAATAAGTGTTAAATATTTATTATTTAGAAAGGGGGTTCGTGAAATTGGTGATCTCGAAATTTCCTAAGCATTAATATCAAACCTGATCTTTAAATTTCAAAATGAAGAAGCAGTAAATAGGGAATGGCGGTCTCCCCAAGATTCCTAAAACTAATATAAAAAACACTTTTAGTGTGATGTAAAATTAATTCAACATAGCCAAATGACGTCTGAATTAACGAATTTCAAAAATGAGGCCTGGGAAATTGAAGAGATAGAAATTGTGTAACTAATAGAGATCACTACTTTACGAAGTAGTTTAAAATTGAAATTTGACAAGCAGCACGTAAATAAACTATACAAGATAATCAAATAAATTTTAAAATTCCAAAATGGAATTTGGTAACTCAAAAGGGGTGAGGGTGAGAGAGAAATAGCCTAAAATATTTCCAAAATTATTATAAAATTTTATTTTTGGCATGGAATAAAATTTAAATTTCTCAAGTTTGTAAAAGGGCCACCCTATAATAAATATAAAAGCTGGAAATTTGGGAATTTAAAAACAGGGAGAGGGAAATGACTAATAAAAAAAAATAACTTCACTATGTGGTAGAAAGTTTGAATTTTGTACAGGCGGATGGAAAATATCTAATAGTAAACTATATAAAAAAAAAAAGAATATCTTAAAGAGGATCCATTAGCGTTGAAAAATCAAAGCTAAAATCCGAAGAATAAATTAGCGCTTATCTAGCAGCGATTTAACAATTAAAATAAACAAATTCTGGTGACCCGTTTATGTAACAGAGTATATTATTACGCTATCTGATGAACTATGATACTCTTTTATCCCAACACATTTCTGTAACAATTTCTATTAGTTCGTTCATCTTATTTTATGAACGTGCTTAGGTAAAGATTGCATTGTTAATGTTTTGAGTTTGTTTGTACACTCAGTTTGTGGACAAGGTATTTTTTGTCTAAAATATTTAAATTTAAATTTAATAATTACCATAAATAGTTTGTGATTGCCATAGTTTTAGTACTGTACAGCGAGGAACTATCAAAAAGTGGGCAGCCGGATGTAGACCATTCTAATTTGATATAATTTCGGTGCTGCTTAACCGTGCGGAGAACAGGTTAAACTGCTGGTATTTGTATTAAGTTAAAAACAATTCTTAGACATGAATCAATTTTTCTTCTAAGACTATTCGCCTTGCCTCAGACAGTAGAACTCTTACATCCTGAGGTGAATTTGAAATTCGATTACTAATGCCGTTCGAATGTATTTTCTCTCTTCATGCATAATTTATTTCGAAGGTAACAATGGTTGCTACGCTAGCGTCTTCTTGTTTTTAGACTGCAAGTTTGTTTTAAATTAAACGCTTCAAAATACGGGGAGGTGACTTTTTTTTTTCAGTGGTCGAACGGTCTAAGGCGTCGCTCTCGTAATATACTTGCCTGACAGTGACGAGAAGATCAGGGCTTGAATCCCAGTTGGGTGTAATTAAGGTATTTTTTTTTCCTAAATAGTTTCCCACTCACCAACCACACAGATGCGGGTTTACTTATTCTAAATTAAACTTTCCTCATCCTTAACACACTAGCGTAATTAGTACATAAGCGTATAACCCAAAACGGGTAGTGATTGAGGGTTGGTGACAAAAAAAAACAAACAATAGATTTTGAATCCTGTTATATACTATTACGATAAGTAAAAATTACCTTATTATTACATGTTAGCACAGCTTCTTTAATTGAAAGTGGTCGGTTCTTAAGTTTCCATTAATAGCCGTTAAAGCGCGCATTTTGTACTCTGCACTGTGTATGTTAAAACAATAAATATAGCTAATTAATTTATAATTCTAATAAATCAAATCATGATTTTTAAAAATATATAATTTGATTTTACATCTTAGTTCATCCGTAATGTCAAGACATTAATTTTTTCGTTAGTAGATGATGACTAACGAATTAATATCAGCTGCAAGGATGAGGAGAGTAGGAAAAGGAACTGCACCCGCATTCACGCAAAGAGAGGATTTAAAAAAACGCATATCTATAACTATTGAGAAATCGCATTCCAAGCGCACTTAGCCAAAATTCGAACCTCGACCTTCCTATCCCAGGCAATCAAGTTAATTGAGAGTCTGACTGTAGACAGCGTGACCAATGATGTGGTTTTGTGGACGCAATTATATATATTGCTTCTTTATACCTGTTCAGACTATACGCATAGGTCCGTTTAATAACTACCCTAATGGGGTAAGAATGGGGGAAGGAAACACTTTAGAGGTAATCTACCCACATTTACATGGAAGGAGATTGGGAAACCATTTAATAAAATACGCTCTCAGTAGACCCGAGCTAGATTCAAACCCCGTTTTCCTCATCTTCAGAATGCCAATCTAACAAGGAGTGACGCCTTAGACCATTCCGCCACTGAAGCGGATGTAAAAAATAGAATTTTTTTGGGTCTTTATGGGGCTTTAAATATTAAAGTCATCCTGAAAAATGTGGATAATATGACTTTCCTCTTTTTCCCCCCTGTAGCCTGCAATTATTAGATCGATAAGAAATAATCAATGGGATTATTTCGTTAAATTTTTAAGATTTTCAAAATCATACAAATGAGGGTGAATTTCCCATTCTGGAACAATGTCATCCCAATTTACCTGATGTTAAAACTAAAATTTCGTCATCTTGGTATGTATTTTTTTTAGCACCGTGCCTTACTACCCGTTCGCGTTATACGCCTATGCACTAATTACACTAATGGGTTTGGGATTAAGAAGGCTTAATTTATAGTAAATACACCCACATTTGCTTGGAGGGAAAGTGGGAAAATATTTAGGGAAAACCACCCTCAGTGCACCCGATCGGGATCCTTTGAAAAGTCTCTCATCTAACGCCGCTATGCTCATTGCAGATATTTAACAACTGTTGATATCTCCATGTGAAAAAATTTAAACTCTATGTTTAAACTAGAGTAATATTTTATTTATTTTGTCAAAAAAAAAAAGTTTTGCTATAAAACCCAAAAAAATATTGTCCTTAACTCGTGCTCCCCACATCCCCACCTTAAACGAGTTTGACACGTCTGTTGTAAATTTACTCAAAAGTTTGTTTCAACGGCGATCCAGTTTTAGGCAGGCGGTCGTCTTGTAAAACAAAGTGTCGTTATTTGTCTTGTCGTATCGTGACGGCAAAGGACATAGGACCGCCTTTTAGAAGCGGATCCAGGCATCGCAAGACTGCAAGTCGGAAAGCCGAAATGCGTCACAGACTTGCTAGGGAGATGCGGTCGGCTACCGGAAGACACGTGTCTCCCTGGTAAAATATGTCATCCTGTTCCTCTTTCTTATGGGGACCATGTGATGGAACACTGCCCCACCTCCCGCGCCCTTTTACACAAGGTTGGGACAGCGAAGCGCGCATCATTCTTCTTCCTAGTCATGGCTTTTGTTAGATTCGTAAACAAAAATAGTATTTTATGATACATAACCGAAGGATGTTCAGACAGAATAGTTATTAGCTATATTATTATTACTATTATTATTGACAGAATTTGAAACCTTTTACGGCTCCAAGCTCTCTTCTCACGTAGACTTTATTGTGATGACTTTTGTTTCTTTTAATATTTTCTATAGCAACATTTCTTGTAAATTTACGGTTGGACATGCAGAAAATCATGTCGAAATCAAAATTATTATTTTTCTTAGTAACTCTAACAAGCTCGGCCCTCTTGATCGTTATATCCGTAACGCAAACTTTAGATTTGCTGAATTAGACTTCTATCATTAAGGAAAAGCAAAACTCGGAGAGCTATTTAAGAGCGTTCATCATAGCAGGCCCAACTGAGCTCCAGGTTCGCGCGAGGTATGGGAGTAAAAGATAAAAGTAAAGACCAAGATATGGCAGAGATGTGTGCAGTGCATTCGTATTTGAATTATTACTCGAAATTCTCCGTGGTGACGATGAGGACAAAGTGACAAAGTATTTTTGTTAATAACTACAATATGTCCCTATTGTAACAGAATTATGATTTGTGCAAAATGCTTATCTGTGAAGTCATTCTAAAATTGTCAAAAACGGTCTTTTCAATGCAGTTTTTAACCAAATATAATTTAATATTTCAACAATGTTCTTCATTAGGAACTTCTATTAACTCTTTATCTCCATTAATGTTTAATCAGAAGTGATTCACGTGTAATAGTGTTAATGTAAATTTACGATTTCTAGCCGACTGTATCACAGAGTTGATTGGCACGTGATGCACGCTTTTAAGAAACGCAAGTGAAAATTACGATCGCCTCTGTGGTCTTGTGGTCAGAGAGCATGGTTCCTGATCCAGAGGTCCCGTGTTCGATCCCCGGCGCTTCCAGATTCTTCTCTGAAGCAGTGGGTCTGAAACGAGACCATCTCAGCCTCGTGGGGACAATTAATGAGGAGGTACTTGAATGAAAAAGTAGCGACTCTGGTATACAAAAGTGAGAATAACGGCTGGAGGTTTCGATGTGTTGACCACATGACACCCTCTATCCGCAAATGTTGGCACTTTATTTGCCAACAAGCGACGACCGCTCGGTCTTTATAGCTCGCTTAAGGGCTATTCAGTTATTAGTTAGCTATCAAGAGAACATGATACCCAATCATTAAGTAGATTAACGATTGCCTTAGTCACCCCTTATCCTAAATACCTGTCTTTATATGATTATATTTCTTCATAGGATTGTAATGGTGCCTACTCGTTGGAAGCCACTTTTTAAATGATACGGTTCACAGTTCATGGTTCGCGGATGTCACTACATTTTGTAATGGGATACCCTCACCACATGCGGTGATAGCTCACTATGGAAACTTTTTATTTGGCTATAATTGAAATCACTTACGGTATGGAATTGTAATGAATTATTTACCCAGCACCGTTGCTCTATTGAACAGGCTGAATACGCGATATGATATCACACGTGCTGCTATTTCACTTCTCATGGTGACCTGGTGGTCTAGGGGTAAGGTGTCAGACTTCTGTGCTGAGGGTCCGGGGTTCAATCCTCGGTCCCGGCACAGATTTATCTGATTACCAAACCCTTCCTTCACCTCTGACAAGATGTGTATTAATCACAACTTGTGAATGTGAGGAATGCCAGGCCTCTACCGTGGTTCGGATTCCACGTTAAACTGTAGGTCCTCCATTTCGNAAATGGTGAGGCTAGACACCAAGTTGATATCAGAATGATGAAAATACACCTTACAGCTGTAACAAAACTTGATGAACGTCGATCTTTGATAGACAGGACGAGTTTAGGGGGGAAATGGCTATGAAAGTCACCAAGCTGATATGGGGCCGTTCTTAAACTATTTAAGACCTTTTTTCCATGATTTTCGATCCCCCCCTTCATCTTCCCTGCACCCACATAAGAGATTGTAAGATGTTTTCCCTCCTCCTCCTCTCTCTTTGATAATTTTTAATAATTTGGTAAATTATATTATTTTAATTATTTAGTTAAGTTTGTTAATCAAGCGAGTGATATAAAATTTTAGAATACTTTAATTGCAGTAAAATTAGGTGGAACAGATAAGTAAACAAAATATAAGTGACATTTTATAATTAACATGTCTATTTCCTGACAATTTAAAAAAATGTTTCTCCATAAACATTGATAAAAAACCTTACGTAAGATGTATTATGACCCCCCTCCCCCCTCGTAAGAAAATCCTGAACTCCTCTCCCACCTCCAATCCTTACGTGATTTAAAGACGGCTCCTATCAAAAACACAGCTTACAGCTTGCTCTCTGTAACAAAACTCTGTGAACGTCGAGATTTGAGTGACGGACAAGATTTATTGATTACTACGACCCCTGTATACATCGGGTGGCTAGCGGAGGGATGAAGGGAGGTCTGGATGTCGAGGGGGTGGAGGGAGTGGACGAGGGGTGGCATCGGAGCTGATACGGTGCACAACGGAATCGATAGGTCTAAACTTGAATAATGTGGAATTCTACTTTAGAGCTTTAGCCCTTTTTTTGAAAAAAAAAGTTGTTGGTTGCAAAATATTATTACAAGTTTTTCACGGTATCCACACCAGTGGTCACGTGAACTAGGGCATCAGTCTATTTTGGTGTGTCTTGCCAGTGACGGAGAGGTCGGGGTTCTAATCCCGGTCATGTACACTGAGATGTTATTTTCCCCCTCAAATAGTTTCTCACTGGGCTCAACACTTTACGTGTCCGACACCTTAGCTCAGTCTGCAGCGTGTCTGTCTAGTGAGTTAAAGATGCCGGTTTCGAATCTCGACATGGCTGAAAACTTTATCATTGGTGAAATGTGGCTTTCCCCTTTCACAGGGATAAATTAATGGCAGGGGGATGGATGTTGTGTCTGTTCTAGATTTAAGTTAGTTTGTAAATATTGTGCAGATATAATCAGTCGGTTCAGAAAGTGCACGTTAAGTACGTCAAATACATTAAATGAAATGAAGAAAATACGTTTAGCTAAGGAACAAGACATTTTTGACATACCTTGATTTTCTTATAAATTGACATTTGGAGCACCTTTTAGAAAGAACAAACATATTTTTTGTGGCCAAATTTGATAACATCTTTATATTTATATTTATTATTATTATTATTATTATTATTATTATTATTATTATTATTATTATTATTATTACTGTATAGTTATTGATAATACGTATATATAAAAAGTGGCAGCTGCAAATTAGATGACTTGACGTATGAATAGGTGAAAGTAGTCTAGAAACTTATTCTAGCCATCGGATATGTACGTATTATTTTATATTTTGGATAACCAGTATGCGCCCCCTTACAGGTACGCAATGAAAAATAAATAAATTGTGACTGCTGCCCATCCCATATTTTGCGAGACGGTATCGTATTGGACGTAATTGTTCCTTGTACTTGGACAAAGGAAGTAGGGGCTGAATAAACACGTTCTTTCAAAACAATCTTTAATAAATATTTATTCACATTATTCCATTTTACGATCTGGAGCATAATTAATGCTGGCAACACTGAATCTGAGGATGGGCACACATTAAACTCAAAATGTGCTAGGAATACATTTTAATATTAAACATTAAAAAAAAAATCATTCAGGAGTTATTTGTAAGCGATTCTTATCATATTTATAAAAATATGATTCTTTGTTCGCTCACTCCAATTAGATTCTGGAGGCAGACATCTCTTTACCATCACATCGGGAAAGATATATTATTTTAATTTTGGGAAAGGTGGCAACCCTAAGCTCAAGCCGCTGATAGCTAAGATTATTATTATTATTATTATTACTAGCACCGCGTCTTACTAGCCGTTTGGGTTATACGAACTTACGCTAACGTGTGATGGTAGGGTGATTGTGAGATGAAAAGGAAGACCTACAGTTTAACGTGGGATCCGAACCACGGTGGAGGCCTGGCATTCCTACACATTCACAAGTTGTGATTAATACACGTCTTGTCAGAGGTGAAGGAAGGGTTTGGCAATCAGATAAATCTGTGCCAGTGACCGAGGATTGAATTTGAACCCCGGACCCCTAGCACAGAAGTCCGACACCTTACCTCTAGACCACCAGGTCACCGAAATAACTAAGAAAGAATGGGCTTTGAAGGCTTATGTATAAAAAAAACAGCTATCAGACCAAGCGACACACCCATTAATATAAAAAATGTTTATTGTGTTTGTTTGTGTGAAAAAAGTGCTGGGAGATGGGGTGGGTGGGGGGGAGGTGAGGGAGGAGGGAGGAGATGGGCATAAAATATATAATGTAATATGTAAGCCTATATCCTTTTGTTGAATTTAAGGAGTATTTTGATGTATACAGCTAAACAACTCTTGAATATTTAGTCGCAAGACTGATTTTGAAATGTAGCCTATGCATTCGATACCTCTTCAGTATTTTGTATTATATTTGCGCTTAATGTATTTTAACTTGTTACAGTCCTATTATCATAGGAAGAGTCTTATTTGACAACTGTAAAATCTAATAGATTTACTTTCATGAACTCATACGTCAAGTCATGTGATCAGCAGCTGCCACTTTTGATAATATATATAGGCTATAATACTGTACCGTTGCCCAGGGCACGACCGAATGTACTAATCGTACATCCTTTCTGTGGAAGTTCTTTCCTTGTCCCGATGAGATGAGATGATGGTGATAGTGAGTAATTTTCCTATTGAAAAATACCTAACTTACCAGCCGGGAATTGAACCAAAGAACCCTAGGCTAGTAGCCAGGTACACTGATCTCTATACTATGGGACCGGTTACTTTTGATAAATACTATCCATACTTATAAAATAAAATTTTTTAGATTGTAAAATGTTATTTATTTTGGCAGCAAAATAATGTTGCATATTCTAAATTCTAAGAGGCTCTTTTTATGAAAATAAAACTGTACTAAATTATTTTATAATCTTGGGGTGGAAGAGAGGGAAATACCCGAATATCCCCCCTCCCTCTCCTTTTGGTGCTCCATTGAATCAGACAAACGCAAGTCTTGAACCGATCCAATGCTTCGTCTCCTTGACTGCGTCAAGAAACCGACAAGGCAGCACGAACATTATAACTGGTCGACCAACCTTTTCATGTGGCCACTCAAATGACCACTGCATGAAAAAATAAAAAGCACACACAAAGAACCAGACAATCTTTTCTTTTTTAAAAAGTTTCAATTGCTGCAATTGTTGGTCTCCCCTGGAAGTGAGGCATCCCGGAGGACCAACGTGTATGCCGTTTTGCAGAAACGGTTTCAGAAGAAATTCGCAAGGCGAAAACTACACCGCGAATAAGCTAAAAGCCCCGCCCGTCAACCTTGTGATAGCTCTGCGTGACGTCACGCCGAGTGAAGTTGGCGAGCGCTGATTCATCCGCGGCTCGTGACGTATGCGACAAGTCTGGGCCGATTCACAACGCGGGGGGACAAGGAAGTAACATCTTCGTTTTATTCGTACATTCAGGGTCGTACTTAAGGGGGAGAAGAATAATTTGTGGGTGTAATCCCCTTCGAATTAATATCAAACTAATAATTTACAAACTCGTTTCGTTGATCGAGTGGTCGAAGGCAACGTTTTTCAAACTGTGCTCCATGAAACTCTTGGGTTCCGCCATTATTATCTCAGGCTCCACTCACGGATTATATAATATTCTTAATTTTTTTTCACATTATAAATAGCATCATTAAATAGTATTGCCAACTTTTTTGAATCTGAATAAAGGTCATTTGCCAAACATACACCAAAGATATGTATGGGATTTTTTTCCGTTTATTTTTACAGTTTTATACTTGTGAAATTTAAGAACGTTCTCCATAGCAGGCCAAACTCAGCTCCCAGTGTAAGAGGAAAACATTATTCCAGGATATTATTAGTCTGAATGCAAGAAGGACTCTATTAAAACATCGGAACTTACTCAAAAGAACGGCACCTCTTTGACACCAAACAGTGGTAATCTCAATGATGACTAGGAAATTCGTGTTCAAGGATATTGGTGCTACTTTATTCAACCTCTCACACCTTAGTTATTTACCAAAGCTGAATATTTGACATATAACCTAACCTAACCTAGCCTAATATATGCAATCAAATTAATAAACGTCCAAAAAAAACCACTATCAAATGAGTTCTGATTTGTTCTGAGGTCTGACTTTTGTCCACACACAAACACACACATACATATATACAACTACAATTCCTAAGGACGCATTAACAAATAACCAGTACCTAAACATTTCCTAGTCTAAATATGTCCTACCAATCGGTTCACGTGAGGTATGGGAGTAAAAGGGAAAATAAAATACCAGGATATGCCTGAAATGTGTGCATTGCATTCGTATTTGAATGATTGCTCAAAATTCTCCGTGGTGACGATGAGGGACAAAGTGACAAAGTATTTTTGTTAATAACTACAGTATGTCCCTATTGTGACAGAATGATGATTTGTGCAAAATGCTTATCTATGAAGTCATTCTAAAGTTGTCAAAAACGGTCTTTTCAATGCAGTTTTTAACCAAATATAATTTAATATTTCAACAATGTTCTTCATTAGGAACTTCTATTAACTCTTTATCTCCATTAATGTTTAATCAGAAATGATCTACGTGCAATAGGATTGGTGTAAACTTACGATTTCTAGCCGACTGTATCACAGAGTTGATTGGCACGTGATGCACGCTTTTAAGAAACGCAAGTGAACATTACGACCGCCTCTGTGGTCTTGTGGTCAGAGAGCATAGTTCCTGATCCAGAGGTCCCATGTTCGATCCCCGACACTTCCAGATTCTTCTCTGAAGCAGTGGGTCTGGAACTAGGCCATCTCAGCCTCATGAGGACAATTAATGAGAAGCTATTTGAATGAAAAAGTAGTGACTCTGGTATATAAAAGTGAGAATAACGGCTGGAGGTTTCGTTGTGTTGACCACATGACACCCAATTTTCGCAAATGTTGGCACTTTATTTGCCAACAAGCGGTGACCGCTCGGTCTGTATAGCTCACTTATGGGCCATTCAGTTATTAGTTAGCTATCAAGGGAACATAATACCCAATCATTAAGTAGATGATGGGGTGCACGATATTGGGGGTTGTTGCTATTTAATATTCATAATAGTAGTATAAAAACGTGTTTGAGGGCTCCAGTATTTTTTTTTTCTGTCTAAGGAATACTTCGGTTGAAAAGCGTTGGAGATCCACGGGTCTAAGGCGTCACTCTCGTAACTGACTGTACTGCCGATGACAGAGTGATAAGGGTTCAAATCCCGTTTGGGTTTACTGAGGGTGGTTTATCCTGTTTCAATCTCCTTCAACTCAAATGTGGGTACACTTCCTCTAAATTCAACATTACGCATGACTATCTCATTAGCATAATATTAGTACATACGTGTATTACCCGAAAAGGTTG
Source organism: Timema bartmani (assembly GCA_902151455.1). Lineage (NCBI taxonomy): Eukaryota > Metazoa > Arthropoda > Insecta > Phasmatodea > Timematidae > Timema > Timema bartmani. The sequence continues at coordinate 228,741 of CABFWB010000616.1, read as the reverse complement.
TGATACTTTTTTTTAAAAAAAACGTTAAAATTGTTTCAAGACAAATCCAATGTTAAAAATAAATGCTCGCCATCTTCAGGGGATTTCACCACAAACAAAGTTACCCCCCCTTGTTCCTCCTAAGGATGTTGGGTAAACTCCTGCGTGCATTCTAAATGCCAGCGATGGCTTTCAATGACTTTATTATAGCCTAACCTAAGGTAAAAGATTGATACCCACAACAGTGGGCAAGAGGACAAAAGGCGTCAGTATCGTATTGTCTGGTTTTATGGTGACGAGGGAGTCCGAGTTCAAATATCGGTCTAAGATAGGCTTACTTAGGTGATTTTACTTAGTGGTTTTCCATCCTCATTTCCCGCAAATGTGAGAACACTTCTTCCGAAATTTAACTTCCTCATCCCTAAATCATTATTTTTAAAAATGTAGATAGTCCGGACGGACTTGAAGTACCAAAGATTTTTAAAAATTTTAAATTAGATTTTTGTTCATACCTCCATTACATACATTTTTTTCTCTTAGATATGGGATTGAAGGGGACGCGAGAAAAGGCCAGTGTTTTCACGGTTTTTATGGCAAAACATTTCTTGTTGCCAAAAGAAATCAAATATTCCTCCATTAGAAACATTGTTTAATTTTCTTCACATGGTGACCTCAAAATTTCTTGAATATCTGTCAAGAGTGTTCTGGAATTTAATGACAACTTTTTCTCTTAATTTACAAAGTTTGTCATCTAATTCCACTATGCTCATGACAGATATTCAACGACTGTTAATAACAACGTGTGAAGAAAATCAAACTCTATGTTTGTACTGGAGCAATATTTTATTTATTTTGGCCAAAATAATGTTTTGCCATAAAAAATGCAAAAATACTGACTTTTTTTCGCGTCCCCTTCCATCCCACCTTGAGCTTGTACCTAAAAAAATCATTTTAAAGTAATACTAGTCACTAAGAACTAAATTGTAGTGTAAATTAAGAGTACTACAAGACAAAAATACTTTTTCACATTGATGGTACGTATATTTAACCTTAGATAATCTGGTTTGCTGGTAATAGAAAGATCGGGGCTAGAATCCACTCAGGTGTACTTAGGGTGATTTTAATAAAAGTTTCCTAATACACCCTACAAAAATGCGTGTATATTTTCTCTAAATTCCACCTTCTTCGACCCTAGTTCATAATCGTTATAATTAATATACGTATAAACCGTAATAGTAAAACGTGGAGAATAAAAATCTCCTGCAAGGTCAAGGCTCCCCTGCCAACCTACCGCCAGCTGCCACTGGAATATGGTGCTTGTTATATTCCAAAGACTGCAAGTAAATTAAAAATAATAGATTCTTATCGAGAATAGTGGTTTTCCTAGCTCTACGCAACCTCGCGTTAGGAAATAGATGAAGATATTTCAACGTCAAAGTTTCGAGTGTTTTATAACTTTTTTATTGATCATTACCAAGTGGCTTTACTCGTAAAGACAAATGGTTGAAGGTAAAGGTGTGTTTGAATGGTTTAGTTTCCCACGTAAGCAATAGTTAGTCATCATTTGAAACATTCAAGTTATATAAAAATATGTAAAATATAATAAGGTTGCAATGATAATAAAATTAATTAGTTCTATTAAAATAGGTTAGTTTGAATAAATATAGTCAGCTACACAAGCCTATTATAAATATCATATATATAATTTTTTTAAAGGTAAAATTAAACATCCTCATAGCTAAGGTAAATTAACAATATTATATTTTATTCTGAAAATTGAAAAATGACACCTGGACACGGGAATCGAACCCGGGACCTTTGGCTTAGTACACCAATGCTCTAACCACTGAGTTATCCGTCACTCATATTTTAAGGCAGAGTCTTATGATGGATGTGCGGAAATCGTCGCCTACAAATGTGTGATTTTATTAAGATCACGAGCTATCAGATAACGCAGCCATCGTCGACTCGGGACGATTCCTGGATATCTCAGTGGCCAGACCATTGGCATACTAAGCCAAAGTTCCCAGGTTCGATTCCCTGTATCCAGGTGTCATTTTTCAATTTTCAGAATATGATATCTAGATGGAGTAATCCTCACTAAAAGCATAAATAATAGCTTCAGCTATTCGATTATTAAATATTATATTTGTTAAAAGATTGAAATTATCTTTAAGTTAACCAGCCACGTGGTGTAGTGGTCAGCGCACGTGGCTATCAACCTAGGTGTCCCGAGCTAGATTCTCTGTATTTTTCCCGAAAAGGGAATCACCTCGACGACGGTCACCAGGGTTAATTAGGCTTAATTTAGTTTTAAGTGTTTCCACTGGTTCCACAACTTCATACTCACTCTCATCATCATCTCATCTCATCGGGACATGGAAAGAGCCTTCACGGAAAGGATGTACGATTAGTACATTCGAGCGTGTCCTGTACAACGGTACGTTAGTACTGGATAATCTTTCCACAAACTGGGCTACGAAGGTTGTAGTCCAATATTATAATTATTATTATAAATCCAAGTTGCCAGAGACACACACAGCGTAGGGATTGTTTGATAAAGAGGATCATGGAGGGGAAAAGAGGAAGAAGGTTTGGAAATGCTAACAAATATCAAGAAAGGAAGAAGGTACAAAAGTATGAAAGAAGAAGCTCAGTACCGAGGAAAATGGTAAATATCCAGTTGGTACCTGTCTCAGGACAGATTTACAGAAGAAGATCCAAGTTACGTATGTAACCACATAAAGTATTATATTCGTAAATTGAATAATTGCGCCTAGTCAAGGGAATCGAACCCGGGACACTTGGCTTAGCGCGCCAATGTTCTATCACAAGCGTTAGCTTTCTTCCATATCATTCACTTTTATGTACAGTGCAACTTGCATTGTAGCCTATTAATGGTAATATAAGGCCGACCTTCGAGTCACCGGTGGCTTTGGTATCAATTAAATATAATAGTAGCCTCCCACATGTCCATTACAGACTCTGCCATAAACTATGAGGGAAGAATGACCTTGATTACGAGACATTTCCTTGATATCTCGGTGGTAGGCCAAGCCAAGGGTCCAAATTTGATTCCCGTGGTGAGATGTTATTTTTCAATTTATATTTGTCACCAGCACCGGTGGCCACGAGTGCAAATACGTCAGTCTCGTCTTGTCTAGTTTACTGTAGAAGGGAAGATCATCAGGGTGCGGTACTGAGTTTTTTACCCCTAAATGTTTTCCAGCTCTACTACTAAATGAATTCAGATACATTTCTTTTAAAAATAACTTCTTCATCCCTAGACCCTTTGTGCAAATAGAGCCAGGATCAGGTAGTAAGATACGGCTCTTGCATCGATGGTCACGTGGACTAAGTGTCAGGCGCATCCTGAATGGTTTGCCAGCGATGAAAAGGTTGGGATTCAAATCCCGGCTAGGTGCTCCACTGAGGGTTTGTTCACTAATTTGTTTTCCACTCTCCCTGCACGAAACTGTGGGGCACATTTTCTTTCAATTCCACATTATTCATATTTAAACCATTCGTGTATTTAATTGCGGTTATCCCGGATGGATAGTTAAACACGGTGAGCATGATTTTTAAAAGATTTGTTTCCATACAATGTGTCTGGGCCCGCCGATGGCCGCGGGTCGGTGTTTGGGAGCCCCTGATTTGGTTGTTTACACGGGCCAGCGACTCGCGATACCACACACTCGTCTTTGACTGGGAGTTATCGAAGCTTTAGTTACGTAACTTGTGGAAAAGGACGGAAAGGACGACTCAGCCTCTAGGGCTGATTTCTGGGAATGCATGTCTAGCAATGCAGTGCCGCCAACCTAAAATAACAAAATCCTGCCGGAAGTGATCAAAATGATCTATCTCCCTCTTATCTAGACTTGATCGAAATGAGGCTGGATTTAATAATGCTCAGTTAAAAAAAGTGATGTACTCATTAAAATGCATTTTTATGATAGTAAAATCTCGTAGATTACGGTGGGCAGGACATGCAGCACGAATGGAAGACTCTAGAACCACGTGCAGGGTATTGACTGGCAAACCCAAAGGGAATTGAATAGAACAAGCTCAAGATAGGGATATGGTGTAATTAGGTGTACTGGATAGAACTAGTTCAAGATAGGGATATACTGTAATGAGGTGGACTGGGTAGAACTAGTTCAAGATAGGGATATGGTATAATTAGGTGTACTGAATAGAACTAGTTCAAAATAAAAAATTATGGTGTAATTAGGTGGACTGGATAGAACTAGTTCAAAATAGGTATATGGTGTAATTAGGTGTACTGAATAGAACTAGTTCTAGATGGGTATATGGTGTAATTAGGTGGACTGGATAGAACTAGTTCAAAATAGGTATATGGTGTAATTAGGTGGACTGGATAGAACTAGTTCAAAATAGGTATATGGTGTAATTAGGTGTTACTGGATAGAACTAGTTCAAAATAGGTATATGGTGTAATTAGGTGGACTGGATAGAACTAGTTCAAAATAGGTATATGGTGTAATTAGGTGTACTGGATAGAACTAGTTCAAGATAGGGATATGGTATAACTAGGTGTACTGAATAGAACTAGTTCTAGATGGTTATATGGTGTAATTAGGTGGACTGGATATAACTAGCTCAAGAAAGGAATAAAGTGTAATGAGATGGACTGGATAGAACTAGTTCAAAATAAGGATAGAATGTAATGAGGTGGACTGGGTAGAACTAGTTCAAGATAGGGATATGGTGTAATTAGGTGGACTGGATAGAACTAGTTCAAGATAGGGATAGAATGTAATGAGATGGACTGGTTAGAAATAGGATGTAGTGAGGTGGACTATAATAATTTAGGATCGTCAATACATGTTCAAAATATGATGATCTGCCAAATCCCTGACGCAAGATACATATTTTTGCAAAACAATAGTCAACTCTCTCAATAGACTGAACTGCTGCTGACGGAAAGATTGGGGTTAGAATCCTGGTTGGGTCTACTGAGGAAGGTTTTCCCTAATAGGTTTTCCACTCTTCTTGCACGCAAATGCGGGTAGATTACCTCTAAAACACTTGTCTCTTCATCTCTACTCCATTTACAGTAGTTTCTGCACTAGCTCACGTGAGAATTTTAGGCCCTATTTCCGTTGAGACTTGATCAAAAGGTGTTTTAATGAGTAACACGTAAGTTGTCATTTACCAACCTAGCACCTAGATTACTTAATATTCAAGGAAAATACACAAAAACCACTCAAAACATTTTTTCCCACTAGAAAAAAGATCTTGCATTTCATAAAATCTAGTAACTTAGCCTATTTTATAGGAATTTCCTGTACATGTACATACATATCTGACAGAAAATATACTAAATCTACTTTCCCCTTAGATATATATTATAAATACCTACAAAACAACACAAGTAAAATTTTTAAAATGTTATCAAATTTGCCCACAAAAAGTATGTGCTTTCTATAACACCCTTCTAATAAAAATTGGACCTTAGCCGCCCTTTGAAAATAGGTAGATCTAGTGGAAAATAAGTTTTGTTGGAAACACTGGTGCCAGGCGGGAAATAGGGTAAGACTGTTCTACTGATTAGTGGAAAGCTTGGTTTGTAGGGCCGCCTCCTGATTGGTCGTTGGACTCTGCGATAAAACGTAAGTCAACACAGCCATGATAAGAAAGTGCGTGCGGTCTAGATAGGAAGATTGGGAGGGACATAGTTTCACTTTCACTGAAGTCTCGTTTATCTTTAAAACACAGCATGTTGGCCAACACGATCCCAAAAAGTCTTGTCACGGTATGAACACATTCACAACATGTTGAAGTTGGACGTGCCAGTTAGTGCCAAATGTTAAAAAAATTTTTTTTAATAAGGAGCATATTTAAGAAAATAAGATTCAGTTTTAGTTTGAATAAATTAAGTTTGATATAATGGAAAAGAAGCATGTATGATGTGTAGGCCTACAGTATATAAAACAGTCATAGCACATTAAGAAATGTTATAATTAATAATTTTATTCATGTATGAAAAAAACTGGCAAGACAGAATATAAAAAAGGGGGCTGTGTATGAAAACTATGAACTTTACAAGTAAGGCTTGAAAATTATGAAAAAACAGTTACAATGTGTTCATATTATGAATGTACATTATAACACCTGATGTTATTAAAATGTTAAAACTATATAAGTAATTAACATGATTAATGGGAACAGCTCTCTCATTGGCTGGATTTGGTCACGTGACCACGCCCCCCTCCCTCCCCTCTCGGGGTTCCATAGTTGATAGGTATCAGTTTAGCTATTAGTTCCTTCATACCAAGAACGGTCTATCGAAAACAGATATTGCCTCAGGCAGCCCATTAAGTTTCCTAAAGTCCCCAACTACTCGCCACTTTTGAGGGAATAACAAGGACTTGTACTCGGTTGTTCAACCTGACCTTCAAACTCATGTTTATGAACTTTAGATAGAATAGTCGTAGAGCGGTTCAAAAGAGGGACAGCTGTTGGTGAATATCTTTGAAACCGTGCAGACGTGTGTGAGCAACTGCGATTGTTTTTATCGAAAACAGTGTATAGCCTAAGACAATAATGAGTTTAGACGCGCTGGAAAATTGGATAAATTCGGGTCAGTGGTATGACGCGCTGGTCAAATAAAATTATGTCTTTGATTTTAACCGCGAGTTGGAACTGTATTGCGTGAAAGACGTAGAGATCCTACGGAAGGCCTGCCTAAAGTTTAGAGATATGCTTATTGAAAAAGCAAAGGTGGATCCTTTCAGAGAGGCGTGTACTATCGCTGGAGCGGCCATGTTGGTTTACCGCCGTAGTCATCTTAAGGAGAATACTATCGGTATTATCCCTAACGGTGGCTACCGGTGCGCAGACCAACAGTCGCACATAGCTGTACAATGGCTCTGCTGGGAGGCCCATCAACGCGGTGTCTCTATTCTTCATGCGGGTAACGGCCGTGAGGAATATGTGTTAGGGCGACGTGTAGACGGCGTTGTTAAAGCTGGAGATACCACCACCGTCTTTCAGTTTTGGGGCTGTTATTGGCACGGGTGCCCTCTCTGTTATCCGGGCAGGACCACCCCTATCAAAAACAGTCCCCACGAGACCATGGAGACGCGCTATGAAGCGACCATGGCTT
>CABFWB010000616.1:204251-219644 GCA_902151455.1 Timema bartmani | reverse complement strand
ATATCCCAAGTATACTTTTCATGGTGTGAGCTATGTTTGTATAAATAAATAAATATATATTTTAAAGTATTTGTAAATAAAAATTCCAATAAATAAATATTTAAAGTATTTGTAAAAAATCAACTTTGATTTGTGTAAATAAATATCCCAAGTATATTTTTCATGGTGTGAGCTATGTTTGTATAAATAAATATTTAAAGTATTTGTAAAAAATCAACTTTGATTTGTGTAAATAAATATATTTTTAATTGTGTGAGATAAATTTGCAAAAACTTTGATTTGTGTAAATAAATATACTTTTCATAGTATGAGATAAATTTGTAAAAACTTTGATTTGTGTAAATAAATATCCCAAGTATACTTTTCATGGTGTGAGCTATGTTTGTATAAATAAATAAATATATATTTTAAAGTATTTGTAAATAAAAATTCCAATAAATAAATATTTAAAGTATTTGTAAAAAATCAACTTTGATTTGTGTAAATAAATATCCCAAGTATATTTTTCATGGTGTGAGATAAATTTGTAAAAACTTTGATTTGTGTAAATAAATATTACAAGTATACTTTTCGCGATATGAGATATATTCAATGTGTAAATAAATATTATAAAAACTGTTATGTTCGTGTTTTAAAGTCTACATCTCCTCTCATATCCTATAAATACAAGTTTATTTAGCCTAGAAGCTCGCTCTCAAAAAGGGCCGATTCCATAAAAGTGCTAGCCCTCAAAAGGGCCGATTTAATAAAAATGTTGGCCCCGAAAAGGGCTGATTTCATAAAAGTGTTGGCCCTCAAAAGGGCCGTTTTTCATAAAGACACTGGGCTGAACCAAAGGAGTAGAGGTATTTCTCATCCTCGGTTATTGCCTCAGGCTATTTCCCCTGCGAGGTATAGTCCGTTTTCGCTATGAATGTCCAAATATCCTATGTAAAAATACGCTTCTCATCCTCGGCTATTGCCTCAGGCTATTTCCCATGCAAGCTATAGCCCGTTTTCGCTATGAATGGCCAAATTGCCAATGTAAAAATACGCTTCTCATCCTCGGATATTGCCTTAGGCTATGAAAAACTATACGTTGTTTTCGCTAAGAAGGGAATAATTAAGAATGGGAAACAATAGACCGTTTTCGCTAAGAAGGGAATAATTGAGACTGTGAAACTATATACATCGTTTTCGCTAAGAAGGGAGGATGGGAAACAATACATTGTGAGAAATCATAGGGAGATCGTGGGAAATTATACTTCTCACCGTAGTCTATTTCACAACGGTGTGTGTATAGTGCGCTCTCGAGCCGGTACAGTCTAGTTTACAGGCGCTGGGCAACATTATTGTCTGTTGGTCCATTGAGTGCTAGGAAAACTTCTCTATTTGACAGGATATTTGACTTTTTTCTGTTATTGATAGGTTTAACACACTTGCTACTAATGGCCTAATTTGCACCGACATCCGCATGTACTCAAAACATCTATCTGGGTAACTTTTCATTTGTATGTATGCATGGTGAAACTCACCATATACATTTTTCAATTTATTAATTGGATGCACTCCCACTTTTTTCTTTTTTATAAATACAAAATATTTGATGTAAGAATTTTCGATGAGCAGAGATGTACCAAATGTCTTTGACAGAGACATTTTCTCTAATGAACTAGGATCAGTTTGCTAATTACGCACTCGCTCACTCGCCAGTTTGGCCACCCAGTAGCTCAGTCACTCGTTCGGGGGTCGTCCATAAACTACGTAACGCTTTTTCCCTACCTTTATAGGCCCCCTCCCCCCCATGTAACACCATGTAGACATTTATCCTACCCCCCTTCCCCTCGTGTTACGTAACTTTTCTCACCAAGAATGAATGTAATTATTTCATAGGGAAGATTTGTACTACTAAAGGAGGGATTCAGAATTAATACTTGTTAAAAACCATTTTAAATCCTTAACATAAATGATTTCAGAGAGTATTATTATTTATGGAACTACACATACAAACACATAAGACAGATAAGTACAGACATAAAGACGTTGAATTCAAATTCCTCAGTTTCATGAGGAAAAGCCTCTGCTATATTTATGTTATGGATGTCAGGTTTGCGATCTGAGTAAGAGCCAGATGGCACTACTATGTGCTGACTAGGATGGCCCTTTTCTATAATGGCTCTCGCTAGATGATGATGTTGAAGTGTCCACATCCGATGCTTGACGCTGGGGGAAGACATCTTTCTTAATATTGTGCACTTTTTATTATAGTCATATTATCATCATATAGAGAGTTATTTAAAGAATTCTAGGTATACAACTTTTAAAAATTATTATTGGATTAATCTACAACTTTACTTTAACTAACTTATCAATACCTAGACTTATGTATCGTTCCAACATCAATCCTGGATCCTGGCTTCACTCTTGAAAATGACTAGATGGCCAATGAAGCAAAGATCGGGGTTCAAATACCTGTCGGGTATACTCAGAGTGGCTTTTCCTAAATGGTTTTATAATACCTCTCCACTTTAATGAGGGTAGATTACCTCTAGAATTCTACCTTCCTCATTTCTACTCCATTAGATAAATATAATAAAAAATCATTAGAATAACTAGAATTAGACTATACCACCCTACAAAATGTATCCTAAAAGATAGGATTTTAAAGAAAATTAACCAGCATTTGCATAGAGGGTGAGTGAGAAACCATGTAGGAAGAGCAACCCTCAGTAGACCTGACTGGTATTCGAACCCCATCTCCCCAACATCGGCCGTCTAGTCTACTGATAAAATGATTATTTAGACAATGCAACCACTATAACGTATGTATAATAGTTGCATTTATATACATACTCATTAGATTTATCAGAAAGGAAAAGGTATAGGCTTAAATGCACCTACCTTTTGTGAATAATTAATGAATGATATTTGAAGCTTTACTTTTCATAACATGCTGCTGGTACGAAGAAATAACACTATGGATGGACTCCTCAAACTTGCCTTGAGATAAATTCTGTACTTTTGCTTATTTCCGTTTCACTACATCTTTTTGAGACTCTTCCCCTATCTTTTCTTAATATCGCTTTTTATACGCAAGCAATAAACAAGTCTCCTCTTTTTGAAGAAAATTTTTTTTTTCTGTACAAACACAAGTGATTATTCATGGCCTATGTAAAAGAATGTGCAGTAGGCATTTAAATTATACTCAAACTCGACTATACTTATAAATTAAGGCTGCTTTGACTGACAGCTGCTATCCAACTAAAAGAAGGTGAGGCGGGGAGGTGTCAGTAGTTCGGACAAATCTAAACAAGTACCATGAGTATAAACATGTCACTGTCATTCACATGAAAATATGAGTTTTCGACTGTGCTTGGCGTTCATAGTCTCGAGCAGACAATGCCACCTAAGCGAATTCGAAATATTAATAAACAAAAAGTAGGTGCTAAACTTGCATTTTCAACGCCACAGATATACGGAAGTTATCCATAAAAGACCTGTGTTACGTAACACTTTGATGTACTCCCCCCTCCCCCCATGTAACAGCATGTAGACATTAGAGCTCACCCCTCCCACACCCTCAAAGCGTTACGTGGTTTATGGACGACCCCTCGCTCGCGTGCTTGTCAGTCTGGCCGAACCCTAAAACATGACCTACGACTCCAGCACCCGGACTTGATTTTCTTGACTTGACTTTCTGATCGCTCAGAAAAGGGAGGCAAGGAGAGACAGGCAAAGGTACAGGACACCACAACATAGAATGGCATGCAATCGTCTTAAAGAACAAGTAAGACTTAAAGTAAAATCATTTTAAAAAATAACTGGAACAACTACGTCACAGATGCAGCCATAAACTCCAACAAAATCTGGAAAATAACAAAACAGCTAAAATCAAATAAAAAACAGTCCGTTCCAGCTATACACGGCGAGCACTGCATGGCCTACACAAGATCAGAGAAAGCAGAAGCCATAGCCATGACGCTAGAAAAACAATTTACCCCCAATGATAACCCCAAAGATCCTGATTTTGTTAGGGACGCTAAGCGATCAGTACCTAAACAGACCAATTGTTTCACAGGCAGACCCAATAACATTTTATGAACTAAACCACACAATAAAGAACCTACCAATAAACCAATCACCAGGCCACGGCCGGCTGTCAAACTAGACTATTAAAAAATTACCACCAAAAGCCACACTAACGTTAGTTTAGATATTCAACGCCATACTTTCATTGTGTCCCTTCCCTGACGTATGGAAACTGGCGAGAGTAGTAACACTCCCCAAACCTTGAAAGGACCCAATGTTTCCTCAAAACAGAAGGCCAATAAGTCTCCTCACCTCTCTTAGCAAAATGTTCGAAAAATTAATTCTAAAAAGGCTTAATCACTTTAGTGAGACCAGAGATATCATTCCAAATCTACTATTCGGATTCAGGGAAAAACACTCCACTACTTATCCAGTTCTAAATCCAAGCGAAGACGCAACAGAAGCTTTCTCAGAGGAAAAAACCCAATAGTAGCAATATTTTTAGATGTCGAAAAATCTTTCAACAAAGTATAATGTATAGGTCTAATACAAAAGTTAATAATTTAAACTGGGCTACCCTCAATGGATCACACACACTATCACCAGTTTCCTTACACAGAGAAAGTTCCAGTTATGGAAGGCTCAAAATCCAACACACATGACATAAAGACAGGGGTGCCCTATAAACATCTCCGACATCCCAACCCAAGCACAAACTAAGGTTAGACTTTTCACAGACGACACTATGATCTACACCATCAACAAAAACACTAACTATGCCAGTCTGGCGATGCAGAAGTATCTAGTTAATTTACAAAACTGGCTCACAAACTGACGGATTAGGGTCAATGCTGACAAATCTGCAGCCATAGTAATAAGTCGTAGAAACAAACATCTACCAGCTCCACTCACACTATTTGACACTGAAATACCCGTAAAAAGTAAAAATAAATATTTAGGTATCACAATAGATTCTAGACTGACTTGGAAGAAACATCTCGACGACATAAATCAGAAAGCAACAGTCGGGTACGTTCAACTATATCCACTACTAAAGGACCGGGAGCTAACCGTTCACACAAACACAATTCTATACAAATCAGTGATCCAACCAATCATATTATACAACTGTCCAGCATGGAGCTACGGGTATAAAGCTCACACAAAAAACTTCAAACAACAAAACACAAGATACTAAGAACAATCATTGGGGCACCCTAGCGCACTAGAACTACAGATTTACACACAATGACTAACTGTAGACAACTCCAGGAAATCTACAAAGACCGCAACAAAATACTGTAAGAGCAGACAGATACACACACTAATGAAATAGTCAGGGACTTACGACCCTACAGAACACAGATACTACAAACGACCTAGACTGGCATAGTTGCGACTAGATTATTAAAAATAAATAAAACCTATTGAAAAAATATATATAATTTAAAAATAATACAAATATAAAGCATAACAAAATCCTAGTTGATAATCCTTGAGGAAAAAAACACTAGACCTGGATTCCTAGTTAGAAAAAAAAGAAACATCATAATTAGACACAATCATATAAGCAACTAAGCCAGTAAGACAGCGGAGCAGTCTGACAACCTCTTCCTTGCCTTAACCCATCCTATCTCCTGCACCCCACCCAACTCATTATCACAAATCACCCATCTCAGTGCAACCTTTGTCCCCACTGGAACCCCTAGGTAAGTAGGCCTGTTATTCACGCCAAGCTACGAGCTTGCTGTAGCTGTGGATATCCCATAAACCATATTCAAATCCCAAATTCAACCCTAACCTTAAAACCCAGGCATCTTGTTCACCACCACTCACACAGCAATCAAATCACACCTGACTCACAACCCACCTCATCCCAGGAAAAAAAAAATCCTGCCCACACCCGAGGCCACTCACAATCATTCACAATCACCAAACGACACCTCAAAGTGCAATATTTACTAATACACCTGTTATTCTCTTACAGCTTCATTTCACCGGTCTCATTTCACAAGGTATACAATTTTATTCATTAGGTTGAGTCATGACAGTGACTCGGTACTCAAACAACAAATCAGCCCTTTCTCTTGATGAACTAACTTCCGTCAATTTAGAGATTCAGAGTCAGGCAACAGCCGAAAGGCGTCGTATTTAGTAAAGAGCCAATTTGTTACTACCACGTGTCAGTCTACTCTAAATCATCCAACCTTCCATGGTGGTCACCATTGTCGGAAGGACCTTCCAGTCTCTTTTCCTCCCTACCTGCCCCCCTCTCCCCCCCTTCACAGCGACATCCCTAGTCACCGAGGAGCTTCTCTCTGACTCTACATCAGCCCACCTTTCACAGCGGTTGCCACTGCCGGAAGGACCTTCCCGTCTCCTTCTCCCGACCCGGCCCCTCACATCGACACCCCTAGTTGCCGGAGTGCACCCTATCCATCCTTCTTCGTGCCCCCATTCCCCCCACCCCCATCACAGCGGTCTCCACTGCCGAAGGGGACACTTTCCTATCATAACTTCATCTCTCAGTATCCACCAACCAGTTCCATCCCGGCATGGGATTCAGCCATTGAAACGAGCGACGACAGAAAAAGAAACTAACCCACAGACGTCAACAAGGAGACGAGGCCACCATACCAGCCCCCACCAGAGGCTACTTAACCCAGTGGCCTTCTCAACCTGATGGGACAGCAGCCCACGAGACTCCCACCCGCTCAACAACAACTGCGACGTCAAGCCTGAGGATTCACACCCATAGATCCTCCCCGTCTCCCCTGTCAAGCCATTTACAGGATTACCCCACCACTCGGGCCCCTCCTAATCCAATTTCACCTCTCAGCCCAGATCAAAAGTACCTCCTACACCCGTTATACACTCCTCCCGCCACATACACCTTCTCCCCGACCTCCCTCCCATTTACCCCACGGGACAAATGACTAGTCCTCAAGGTCATCCGACACCTATACCCGATCTTCGACGATCTCATGGCCAATGCCGAAAGGAACTCCACCGCATAGACGAACAGGACAACCAACTTCAAGACTTCACCCCCTTCAAGGTCTCCACCATCCAGACGCCAACCCCCAACCATAAAACAAAACAACCAACCGTGAGTCGCTCTTCTCATCGTACCTAGCTACACGGGGAGGGAGATGTAACAAGTGTTGCACTGTGATTTCAAAGAATCTGTTCAAAATGCTCGCCACCAGCTGTCATGCACAGTTGCGCGCGGCGAATCAACTGGAATGCTGGCAATCTCTTGTCCTTTGTTATTCTTCAAGTCTTCCAAAGTTTGCGGGTTACTCTGGTAGAATCTCGCTTTTAGGGGGCCCCAGAGGTAAAACTCGCACGGAGATAAGTCTGGAGAGCGGGGTGGCCACAAGTCATTACTGATTATTCTTTACTCGGAGTCAAATGGGCTCCAAATTCTCTCGGGGCCGATTTTATTTGGCCCACACTGTATTTCTTAAAATATTATGATTGCTTTATATATTGTACACATTTTACATTATTATTTTCAATTATATTATCAAACTTGATTTATTCCAATTATAACTGAATTATATTTTCTTTAATATCTATGCTGTGTTGACTCAATTGTTGTAGATTATAAATAGTCACCACATGTTGGTTGACTTGGGAGGTTCTGCGCATGCGCTATCGAGCCGAGCCAGTGTCTAGCCTTAGCGACGCACGTGTTTTGTTTTCATATCTTGGTTTACATAGTTTTGTGGTCATGGAGTGGAACAAAGCGGATAGAGTTAAAATAATTGAGTTGTATCAAAAGTATTGTATTCTTTGGAAAGTTACCTCGACTGATAACAAGGATTCTAATAATCTAGGAGCTATCACTTATATTACTGAAATAGCCAAGATTTTGAGCCCCATCCACCCCGTTTTTTACGTTGTTTTTTTCTGCAATAACACACGTCTTCCTGCCAACACAATAAATGTTTGTTATTGGAGATTTAACGTAGCCCCTGTTCGGTTTACGCGTATATGTACTTTATTATTATTTTTTATTTATTTATTTAGCACCGCGTTTTACCACCCTTTCGGATTATACCCTTATGTGCTAATTACGCTAGTAGCTTTATGGATCAGGAAGGTTATATTAATAGACAGTGTACCCGCATTTGCGTGGAGGAAGAGTGGAAAATCATTTTGGAAAAATACTCTCAGTACACCTGACCGAGATTCGAGCCTCAATCTCCCCGTTATCAGCAGTTTAGTTTACTGAAAGAGTAGCGCGTTAGACCACGTGGCCACCGTAAGTGGGTATCATATGTACTAATTACGCTAATGTGATAAGGATGAGGGAGGTTAAATTTAGAGGAAGAGTACCCGTATTTTTGTTGCGGGAGAGTTGAAAACCATCTAGGTAACAACATCTTCAGTGCACCCAACTGGGATTAGGGCCCCAATATCCCTCCATCTATGACAGTTAAGTGACTTAACTTAAGTCTATTGCGAAAGAGACGCTTTAGGGCCCTTTTATACAGGAGTTTTATGTACGCGCGACAAGCGACGACACAGTTACGCGCGTTCTCTTAATACACAGGACACAATGAGTGCTTTTAGGCCCGGTGCCCACGAGCGGCGTGCGTCATCTTTGCAGTCGCGTCCTGTGACGCTGCGTCACCGCTAAAAAACAGTTCACACAAGCAACCTGCGTCTATTTAGACGCAACTCTCGGCATCAGTCGGTTTGAAGCCATGGCCGTGATAATTACACTCCGGGGGCGGAAAAAATAAGCAAACTTATCTTTGCTGTGCACAACCCTAATACCCTGACATGAACTTATAGGTCATATTTATAATATTTGTAACAATAATGTAAAGGCATTTTGCCTAACATCCAGTCTCTACTCTTTATTTTATAAGTGAATAGTGGTTGTAACATATTTCAAGTATTTTATAAATTGTTATTGTGAAAATAAATGGTAGGTAGTAATGTATAGAGTTGTAATGCACTTTAACTATAATTTCCGGGTAATCCAGATGACGCATGGTCCCAGTTAGTCCTTATAAACGAAGTTCCATTGTATGTAGAAAATATTTTTTCCTGATTCATAAAAATTATTAGAAATAAAAATTGTGAAAGAACTCGCCAAGTTGCTTTAGCATTATGGCTTCCATTTCATCTGTATTTTGATCTGGCATCTTGCATATCTACATCCATGCTGATTTTTTTTTATTTCTGTCGTGGTATTCTTCTAGGGACGACTCCCAAATGACAGGTCTATCCCACACCTCATTGTTTAAAAGTTATGTGTATATTTCGTCCTCCATCCTAACTGTACGCTGATTACCGTCACAATGACGCGCGCAGTTCTTGTGCACTGCTCTATGTCTTCACAGAAACTGACAGAACGCTGAGTGATAGCGTCACCGTCACGTTTTGCAGAAACCCTCGTCACCAGTTGTGACGCAACAATGACACCAACTCGACGCCAAACCTCGCGTCCCGTGTGAACTCCATCATTCGAATCAAAGTAATGCTGAGACGCAGCGTCACATGACGCGACTTCAAAGATGAAGCACGTCGCTCGTGGGCACCGGGCCTTAGACTCTTGTCACGCGTCATTTATGCCGTCACGTTCTGAAAAGTGTATCGTCGTAATCTAAGAGAACGCTGCTTCAAAGATGACGCACTACGACCCAAGATACATTATTTTAAATGGGACATTTTATACAGGCGTCAACCTTTGTGTCACTGTATTGGTGAGACTGCAGGGCAACCAACCTATACGCCACGCCACTTGTGTTGGAACCAAATTGTATCTCAGTACCATTATCAGTGTTCTTCTGTAACACGTACTGAGTTTCTTATTTGTGGTTTGGTATTTATTGTCTACCACTTTATTTGTTCCTGAAATGGTAACCATATGAGGAAGATAACGCATGTATCCATCACGAGTGGTAGAATAGAAGAGACTGGCAACCCTGGTCTCTGTTTTTCATTTACTCCCACCCTTTTCATGAGTCATGACGCGCGACATATGTTGATTGTATAAAAAAACAACCCGGCAAGGATGCGCGTCACGCAATGCCTGTATAAAAGGGCCCTACGACCGTGCAAGTGTGGACCAATTTCACTTTTTGTAAACGTTGTATAAATACGCTAGTTGAGATTATGATATTTTGAAATTGTGAATTATTTGGGGGAATCTAGTAAGTAGGATTGGTGTACCCCATTTTTTACTCTTTACTTGCCAAAGATTGACCCCCAAATATGTTTAAATTAGCGCATAAAATGTATGCAATTTTTGGCAGCACATTTGTGAGCAGTTGTTTCCTCTTATGAAAAAGGAACAAACACCCATGAGAGTGTAGAAGACGTCAGAAAATGGTAGTGTTTTTGCAATTTTTATAGTAAAACTTTTTTTGGCTAAAATAAATCAAATATTTCTCTAATAGAAACAAACAGGTTAACTTTCTTCATTAAATTCCAGGACATCCTTGACTAATATTTTAGAACTGTTGACGTCACCACGTGAAGGAAATTAATCTCTATGGTTCTACTGGGGCAATATTTTATTTAGTTTGGACAAAAAAAAAATGATATAAGAACTGCAAAAACACTTATCTTTACTAGCGTCCCCAACCTCCCGGTTAGTTAGTTACCTTCTACGCACAATCGTTAAGGCGATTGACCCTTTTCATTTGGCGTGGAAATGCAAAGCCATGGGAAAAAACGGTTATCTTCAAGAATTTTTTTATTGTTTTGCAATTTTCTTTTTGTAAAAGGTTTGTTTAAGAATAGAAGCATGTTGACTAAGTTATACTTTTTATATATACACCTCCTATATACTTTTAACAGTGAATAAATATCGATAAAATTGACATTTTTCATTAGAAAACTGCCGGCTTCATAACAAAAAATAAGAAAATGTAACGATTAATAAACATCGATACATGATCTTAGAAGAGGTGTTGAAAATATTAACATAAACATTTCACTCGTTCTCGAAAAAACTGATATTTCCAAACGTATAATTTCTCCGCAAGACCTGTCCGGTAGCTAGCGCCATCTACGGTTTCCGTGATCCATCTGTTCTTGCTGGCGCGGAAGGATACTTTGGTGGGTTGTGTAGCCACGCCACGCCTTTCACCCTCCCGCCCACCATCCCACAAAATATGTTTTAGACTTGCACTCAACAGGTCCAAGGACCTTAAACTGAAAATATTTCTCCAGTGCAACGCCGTGTACATCAGGTAAAATAATAAATAGTTGGTTCTAATTAATTTTATATCTTTATAAATGAAAAAGAGAGCGCATCACTTGTAGCTCAAAGTGCCCACCTCTTCCTGTTACAATGCATGATGGGACACGCGGTCCCTCCCATCATCCAGAGCGGTGTGATTAGTGCTCCACAGAGCTGGAAGACGGGCGGGCGGGCGCACGTTGACCAGTCCTCACAACAATTTGAAGAATGTGCATTCATTAGCCCGGGTCTAAAGGTAGGAGATGAGGTGAATGACCAAGTGCATCGTTGCCAGGTCAATACTTACCGTCGTCTGAGCGGTTCCATCCTCGACTGGCAGACAGGTCACTGCCGACGGTCACCAGGGATGTAGAATTGGGTCGAGGTGGAGAACACCAGCTAAAATGGGAATGTAGGGGCCGCGAGGAAAGGCCGGTGTTTTTTTTTACGAAAATAAATAAAATATTGCTCCAGTATAAACCTAGAGTTTAATTTTCTTTACATGGTGATATCAAATGTTGTTGAATATCTGTCAAGGGTGTCTTGAAATTTGGTGACAACTGTTTCTCTTGATTTTAAAAGTTTCTCCCTTCCAAGCCCAAATTAACTAAAGTACATTCTAAAAAAAAAATTTTAGAAATTAATTTTAAAATCCGTGTAAAGCTTACAAGATTTCTTTAAAAAATATATAAGTTAATTATTTGAAAATTGATTTTAATATGCAGTCATTTAGCTTCATCGGGCGTTGGTGTTTTTTCAAGATAGAAATAATATAAACATCAAACCTCGAAAAAACAACGTAGCCACATGTAGGCCTATACACCGAGATATATAGGGCTAATGCCGCTATGCTCATGAAACTTGTGTCCACTGAGGAAATAAATACATTTTATATTTAATCTTTGGCATCTCAAATTTTTGTGTTACATTTATGTGATCAAAATTCCTTAATTCATTACTATTATTAACATTAATAAGCCTCCTGGGACGCTGCGGACCACTTTATAGGCCTCCACGGACCACCAGTGGTCCGAGAACCACATTTTGAGAAACACTGATCTAAACGATAAGGACGAGAGGAGTATTTGGGAGAAAGTACAGCCACGTTCGCGTGTAGTTGAGAGTGGGAGAACCACAGGGATAAGTCATACTGGGAATATCACTATCATGACACCCGGATGGAATTTGAATCCCAACTTCCAGTTCAACGGCGACCTAATACAAATGCAAATCTAACGCCTTACTGTGGATTCACACGCAGGAGCAGACACGTGGTCACGTGACGAACTCTAAGCCAATCACAAGGTTTCCACTTAATCGGTGCGAGATGTTCCACTAAAGTTCAACTCATCTCTACTTTTTACGCTCTGCCTGAGATGTTTGGCACAGGAGAACCACTCAAATCTCAGAACCAACCGTCTCAAATTAGTGCGCATGTGCATTTGACAACGCATGCGCTGTACAACCTGAAGCGAGTCGACAGTTTTGTTGGCCGTTGTGAGGAGATTAGAAATAACCCGTTCATGTAGTGTGTATCGATGTATTGGATTGTGCTACGACACAGCGCTATAATTTGAAAACATCCATCGAGAGAATGATATAAAATATATGTTCATGATTTATCCACTAGAAAATAAAATATGTTAATAATCAGCTGTTTTAAGTTAGTGTTGTAATGCATCATGGGTCAACATACAGTGTGCGAGTTTCTGCGCCACTGAGGCAGATTCTGCTTTCTATATTCGGCGAATGTGTGAATCGAGCTTTAGTCCCCTTAGCAGCACTTCTGCAGGTACAGTAGCCCCATGGCTTCTTTGGTGCTGACCAACAGTTCACAGCTGACTTCTGACACTCAACATTTAGGTATATACCTAAATTTTGACTGTCAGAAGTGACAGCTGCTTAACAAATGTTTTTTGCAGATCATATGGTTCGGCGTAGGGATACATAATTTGGTCTGGTAGCCTTTCAAAGCCGTCAGCTGTCAGCTGTGAGCTGTCAGTCAGCACCAAATAAGCCATGGGGCTACTGTATGTGGCTTTAAGGTCAAACTATCGAGCTGCACATGACCTCTTTTGTCATCCATTGTGGTTTCACCATCATCTCTCTACGATGTCAACATTTTGCAACGAAAAAATACAAAAAGAGTTTCCCTTATAAATATTATGTATTTGAATCTAAGCGGGTCGTAGGCCAATGTGGTTTACCAACCAATGTTTTAAAAGGCTCTTCCCTTGGTATTCCGACTATACTATTCCTTGGATTAGATTTTACAAAGTTCATTTGAAGGTGTTTTTTTTGGAGCACGTCTCACCCTAAGAATAAAATCTTAGGCTAGTAAGACCATAGAGAAAGGGATAACACTGTATACTAGTACACTAGTACAGTAGTATACTAGTACAGTAGTGTACTTATTTCTCTATGCAAAGGGGTCGTTCATAAACCACGTAACACTTTGAGGGGGGGAGGGATGAATTCTAATGTATATATGATGTTACATGGGGGGAAGGTGGAGTACATCAAAGTGCTACGTAGCACAGATCTTATACTCAAATTCTAATGTTCGAAAGTAATATTTTTGTTCATGTGTTCACCTTTGATAAACATACTTATAAATAACTTCAAAATATCTGTGGCGTTGAAAATGCAAGTTTTTCACTTACTTTTTGTCTCTTAATATTTTGAATGCGCTTAGGTGTTATTGTCTTCCCGAGACTACGAACGACAAGCACATTCGAAAACACATATTTTCATGTGCATGACAGTGACATGTTTATACTCACCACACTTGTTTAAATTTGTCCAATCTACTGATCCCCTCACGTGCTTTTAGTTGGATAACAGCTGTCAGTCGGAGCGGCCTCAATTTATATGTTTGGTTGAGTTTGAGTATAATTTATACTCCTACTGCACATTCTTTTACATAGGCCCTGAATAATCGCTTGTGTTTATACAAATACAAAAATGATTTCTTTGAAAAGAGGAGACTTGTTCCTTGCTTGCGTATAAAAAGCTATATCCAGAAAAAACAAACAGTGGAAAAGTCTCAAAAAGATGTAGTGAAACGGAAATAAGCAAAAGTACAGAATTTATCTCAAGGCAAGTTTGAGGAGTCCATCAATAGTGTTATTTCTTCATACCAGCAGCATGTTATGAAAAGTAAAGCTTCAAATATCATTAATTATTTTCAAAAGGTAGGTGAATTAAAGCATATACCTTTTCCATTCTAATAAATTAGTGTGTATGTGTATAAATGCAACTATTATACACTAATTGCAGTGGCCACATTGTCTAAATTGTCATTCTCTCAGTAGACTAGGTCGATATTGGGGAGATGGGATTCGATTACCAGTCAGATCTACTGAGGATTGATTTTCCTAAATGGTTTCCCGCTCTCCCTCCATGCAAATTCTGGTAGATTTTCTATAAAATTCCACTTTTTAGTATAATTTTGTAGGTTGGTATAAGTCAAATTGTAGATATTCTGGTTATATTTATTTTTTATTATATTTATCTAATGGAGTAGAAATGAAGAAGGTAGAATTTTTGAGGTAATCTACCCTCATTAACGTGGAGAGAGATTATAAAACCATTTAGGAAAAGCCACTCTGAGTACACCCAACAGGTATTCGAAACCCGATATCCTCTTCTTTGGCCATCTAGTCTTTTTTGAGAGTGAAGCCAGGATCCAGTATTGATATTGGAACAAAACATGAGTTTAGGAATCGATAAGTTAACTAAAATGAAATTGTAAATTAATTAATCCAAAATATAATTTAGAAAAGTTGTATGCCTAGAATGGTTTGGATATGATGATAATATGACTATAAAAAAAAAGTGCACAATGTAAAGAAAGATGTCTTCCCCCAGCGTCAAGCATCTGATGTGGACACTTCAACATCATCATCTAGCGAGCGCTATTATAGAAAAGGGCAATCCTATTCAGCACATAGTAGTGCCTTCTCTCTCTTACTCAGATCATAAACCTGACATCCATAACATAAATATAGCAGAGGTTTTTCCTAATGAGCCTGAGGGATTTGAGCTCGACGTCTTTATATCTGTGTGAATAATAATATTCTCTGAAATAATTTATAATCAGGATTTAAAATGGATTTTAAGAAGTATTAAATCTGGATCCCTCCTTTAGTATCACAAAACTTCCCTATCAAAAAATG